>PVKA01009144.1:33111-69683 GCA_004027165.1 Ctenomys sociabilis
AAAAAAAAAAAAAAAAAAAAAAAAAAAAAAAAAAAAAAAAAAAAAAAAAAAAAAAAAAAAAAAAAAAAAAAAAAAAAAAAAAAACTAGTAAAGAGACTTGATTCAATTTTCCTTTAAATTCATGTCTGATTGCAACTCTATGTGTTTTAAAAAATCAATGAATGAGCAACAATTTAGTTTTCTGTCATTATCAGTCTTGTGTATGTAATTATAATAATCATAAGCAAAAGTATGACACATTTTTGTACTTTCTATATTGCAGCTGCTAAAAAATTATTTGTTTATTACATAATTTTGCAAAATGAAATGAGCCCAAGTTCAAAATTACATTAGAAAGCTTACATATCTGTTTAGCAACAGTAACACCTGTCCTCATGCACACAGGGAGGCTGAAGTAGCCCCACAGGCCAGCACCGTGTCCCCATCAGCCCCTCGCGTCCTGCTAACATCTGATCCCTGAGGCTTGGACTCGACCATGGGACAACTTCACACTCACACAAAATGAATGAAGTTGGTGTATTACTTCACACCACATACAAATACTAATTTAAAAATCTATCAGAGACCTAAATTTAATAGCTAAAATGATAAAACTCTTATAGAGAAAATAAGAATAAATTTGTATAACTTGGATTTCACACTGGATTCTTAGATATGACACTGAAGACAAAAGCAACAAAAGAAAACATTATTTTGACTTCATCAAGATTTAAAACTTTTGTTCTTCAAAAAACAGTATTTAGCCGGGCGTGGTAGCGCACGCCTGTAATCCCAGCACTCGGGAGGCTGAGGCAGGAGGATTGTTGTGAGTTCGAGACCAGCCTGAGCTACAAAATGAGCTTAAGGCCAGCCTGAACTGCATAGTGAGACCCTGTCTCAAAAAGACAAAAAAAAAAAAAAAAACAGTATTTAGAAAATGAGGGAAGCCTGGAGCTGTGATGCACTCCTGTAGTCCCAGCACTCAGGAGGCTGAGGCTGGAGGATCCCAGGAAGTTGAAGGCCAGCCTGGGCTACACAATGAGTTCAAGGCCAGCTTAAACCACATGGCAAAACTCTGTATCAAAGAAACAATAAAGCAAAGCAAACAGCTGAAAATAAGGAAGTGTGAAAACCAGAAAGAATGGCTATCTAGCTATCCTACTGTCAGACAAATGGGCTGCAAACCAAAATTTGTCTGAAGAGGCAAAAAGATCTCTGTATGTTGGTTAAGGTAATAATACTATAGAAAGAGTCTGCAATTATAAGTTATATGCACCAAAACACCAGCAAATCCAACTTCATAAGACAAACATTAGTAACATAAGAAAGCAGATAGACATCAACACAATTATAGTGGGGACTATAATATTCATATTACAAATAAGCCAACTAGAAAAACAATCAAGAATCAACTAGAATCAAAATCAAAAACTAAAGAAGTATCAGAGCTTAACCAAACCTTCAAATAAATGTACTTAGTACCATCTACAGGGTATTCTACCCAACAACAAAATACACATTTTCTTAACAGCACATAAGACCTTCTTCAAAATAGATCACACATATATAAGTTAATATAAAATTAAAATTATCCTACAGATATGAGCTGATCATAGCACAATGAAACTAGAAAAAAATAACAAGCCACCAAAATTATAGAAACACATGAAAATTAACAATATACTCTTTTTTTTAAATAATGTATTTAGTACAGAGTCTACAGGGTCTCACTATACAGATTGGACTCGTAGTGGTTCTCCTGTTTTCAGCCTCCCAAGTGCTGGGACTGCAGGTGTGTGTCACCACGTCCAGTCACAATCGCAGCCTCAGTGCGCCCCAGCACGAGACAGGCACAGCATTCTGGGGATCAAAGCCCAGTCGCTGCGCTCTGCCTACGCAGGTGCGTTAGTCCGCTGAGCTATCTGGCCGGCCCAACAACATACTCTTGAATAATCAAAGGGTCACAACAGGAAGAAATTAGACAGTTCAGAATCAAACAGTACCAATTCCACATACCAGTACCTAGAGGATACAGTGAAAGCAGTCCTAAGAGGAAAGCTTGTAGTTGAGAATATCCAAATCAGAAAAAGTGTGAGCCCCAAAATAACCTAATGATGCATCTCAAGGTCTTAGAAAAATAAGAACAATACAAATTCAAAGCTAGTACGAAGAAGGAAATTATAAACAGCGCAGAAACTGATGAAACTGAAACAAAAAAGTATCAATAAATTGACAATTCTTCAAAAGAATTAATGAAATAGACTAGTCAACAGCAGATAACAAAGAGAAGACCAATCTAAGGCTAACTAGAATTAAAGAAAAACTAGAAGACAGCACAGGTAGATTTAATAACATGCTTATAGAAATTATAGGAGAAAAATTTCCAAATATAAGACAAGAGTAAATCTCAGCAACAAATTTGACAATAACTATATGTAATATAACAACTATTGTTAATTTTCTATTCTTGTTTTGAAATTCTGTACCATTGATATTGCTGTATGTTGCTTTGTTTCTGCCTTTTTTTGTGTTTGTGCTTCCTCTATAAAAAAAGACAAGAGTTTAAAATACAATTGAGTAATGCTTATAGAACACTAATTATGATAAAAAGAACTTCCCTAAGATATATCCCTATGAAATTACCAGATACCCAGCAAAAAAGAAAAATTTAAAAAAGAGCTAAAGGAAAACAAAACAGTAATATACAAAGGTAAACCGATCAGAATCACAGCAGACTTCTCAACACAAATCCTAAAGGATAGAAGAGCTGGGAATGAAGCATCTCCAGCACTAAGAGCAAATAACTTCCAATCCAGACTAACATATCCAGGAAAGCTATCTTTCAAGATAGATGGAGAAAATAAGGTATTTCTCCCTCAAAAAGACCAGCTCAAAAAAATACATGAATATATAAATACTAAACCAGAGCTTAAGAAAATATTTAAAAATATTCACAACAGAAATAATGAAACAGACACAGCTAAAAACACAGAGGAAGGGGCCGGCCAAATAGCTCAGCAGATTAAAGTGCTTGCAAGCAGGTGCTGGGGCCAGGGATTCCATCCCATGGCCTGCAGTGCTGGCCCCCGCCCCTAGGGAGCGCTGAGATGGCAACTGAGACTGGGGGTGGTGGCACGCACCTGTAATCCCAGCTCTTGGGAGGCTGTAAACAGGTAGATCGCTACGAGTCTGATCTCATAGTGAGACCCTGAACACACTGTAGACCATTCCCTAAAATTAAAACACACACACACACACACACACACACACACACAGAGGAATAGTGAGGTTAGTGGATAAACAACAAAAAAAATCAGGAAAAGAAAAACAATTATAAAGTGATAGTAAGAAAAAACAAATCTCAGTAGTATCTCTCAACATTAATTACCTCAACTCCAAAGTTAAAAGACACAGCTTGGCAGATTGGATCAAAACAGAGAATTCAACAATCTAGAAACTCATCTAATCAAAAAGGTATTCACAGACTAAAAATGAAAGGATGGAAATCAATATTACATGCACCAGGACCCTGAAAACAGGGGCAAGAGCTCTAATATCAGTCATGGAAAACTTCAAGCTAAAACTGATCAAAAAAGACAAACAAGGTTACTATATACTAGTTAAGGAAACAATCTGACAAGAAAAGATAACATAACATTGATAAACATATATGTACCAAATACTGGAGTTCCTATCTTCATAAAACAAAATCACTGAAATTAAAAGATAAAATCAGAGAAGGACATCAGGCTTCTGAACTGGAACTTTCCTCATGGTAACAAGGGAAGAGTGGTGACAACCTACCGCAGAAGCTGCAGCAGGTTTAAAAATGGGTGATGTAGAGAAACGCAAGAAAATTTTGTACAGAAGTATGCCCAGTGCCACACTGTTGAGAAGGGAGGCAAGCATACGACTGGGCCAAATCTCCATGGTCTCTTTGGGCGAAAGACAGGTCAGGCTGCTGGATTCTCTTACACAGATGCCAACAAGAACAAAGGCATCACCTGGGGAGAGGATACATTGATGGAGTATTGGGAGAATCCCAAGAAGTACATCCCTGGAACAAAAATGGGGTCGGGGAGATGGCTCAGTAGAATAAGCGCGTCCCTGGCAAGTGCAAGGGCCTGAGTTCGATCCCTGGTTCTGCAGAAAAAAAAAAAAAAAAAAAAAAAAAAAAATCTTTGCTGGTACCAAGAAGGGAGAAAGGGCAGATTTAATAGATTACCTCAAAAAGGTTACTAATGAGTATTAGGCACTGCCTTATTTCTTACAGAACAGAAATGTCTCATGGCTATCGTATATGCATCATAATTTATTTAATCTCACACAACAGAATTCAGATCATGAGTGGCTGACAGAATATTTTTGTTGGACAGTCCTAATTTAAATAAAATTGGCTTGTAGTTAAATGGATATCTTTTTTTTTCTTCAAGGTTTGATAGTAATTCCAGTCCAGTAAATACTATCACTGTTTTCCCTTCTAAATATGATGGCTGGACTTGATTAGTAATGTTCAACTGATTTTCACAAAGATTGAGAATATCATCTCAAAACTACTGAAGGTTGGTTTTATATTTAGATTTATATAACTGGTTATGTGAATATGTTTAAATACTGAGAGAATCTTTCATTGAATCAAAACCAAGCAAGACTCCCTGTTTCAGTTTGTGTTTATTAGCCTGTTAAAGAGAGTGGTGGAAGACAAGAAAGCTATGTCTATATTTTTAGTCTTGACTATGCCAATTTAATTAGAATTCACTATATCTAAAAGGCACTGCCTTTTACTTACTGAAAGGCATTTTAGTGTGGTATATGTATAATACCAAATAAAGAATATGTAACATTTCTCACATTTCATAGTTGATCTGTAAATTCAGAGCTAGCATGATATAATAGCAAGTTAGACTTTTGAATTCTTTAGGTCAGACTGAGTTACTGTTCATGGTGGTATTTAAACAGTTATTCAAAAACACAAGACTAAAACTACTGTTGTATGTGTGATTGGTAGTGGTACTTTCTGTCAACTCATTAGAAGGATTAACGTGAGGAAGGTACAACATGAGCACAGATTTGTCTGTGACCATAATACCTAATTAAAAACAAATCAGACTGATAAAAGATCAAATAAAAATGAACACAATCATAATAGAGGATCTTAAAACCCCACTTTTACAAAGAGGTCAACTAAGCAGTAAAGAAATTCAGAGATGAGCTACAATGGGTGTACTGCCTGTACACAGACTGCTTCACCCCACTACAAAAGAGTACACATTCTTTCCAGCAGCATATGGTACTTTAAAAAAAGATAGATCACATATTAGAATAAATAAAATAGATAAAACTCACCAAGAGGTAAGAAAACACATCAATGCAAGGTAAAATCACAGGTGACACTATCAAAAATCCAGAAGATAATAATTACTTTGCAAAATTATCTTCCAACAAGTTAGCAAATTTTGAATAACACATATAAACTACTAAAACTAACCCAAGAAGATATGCTTAACAACCCAGTAACAAGGAATGAAATTGTCACAGTAATGAAGAATCTACCAACTAAAAAAAAGCTGGGGACCTGAAGGATTCATTACTGAATTGTTTTTGTTGTTGTTATTATTATTATCATTCTTATTTTGGAGACATGGTCTTGCTATGTAGTTTAGGGTGGCTTTGAACTCACTATCTAGTCCAAGCTGCCCTCCAACTCACAGTGATCCTCCAGCTTCAGCCTCCCAAGTGCAGGGGTTATAGGTTTCTGTCATCACACCCATCTGACAAATGACAGCTATGCCAAATCCAATATCCGGCATCATACTCAATGGAGAAAAATGAAAGGAATTAGCTCTAAAATTAGGAACAAGATAAGGATGTCTACTATCACCTCTTCTACTCAACTTGAAATATTAGTAAGAACAATTAAGCAAGAGAAAGCAACAAAGGGGATACATATAGCACAGGAAGATCAAAAATTAGCATTATTTGCAGATGACATGATACACTATACAGAACAACAACAACAACAACTAATCTTAGAACAGCCAGATTCAAGGGCCAACTAAATAGCTCAGCAGATTAAAGTGCCTGTTTAGGGGGCTGGGGAAATAGCTCAGTGGAGTAAGCACTTGCCTGGCAAGCACAAGGTCCTGAGTTCGATCCCTGGTACCACCAAAAAACAACAACAACAAAAAAAAAAACTTGTACCTTATAAAGCACCTGGTTAGGCAGACACAGGGGCCAGGAGATCAATTCTCTGGCCTGCCATGATGGCCCCGTCCCCAGGGCACACTGAGATGGCCATTGAGTCTGGGTGTGGTGGCACATGCCTGTAATCCCAGCACTTGGGAGGCTGTAAACAGGAGAATTGCTGAGTCCAATCTAGTAGTGAGACCCTGTAGACCCTGTCCGAATACACACACACACACACACACACACACACACACACACAATAAATAAATAACCAGGTTCAGCAATGTAGCAGTACATAAGATCAACACATGAAAATTACTATGGTATATATATACCAGTATATACTATATTGCTATATATGTATATACCAAGAATGAACTGGGTAAGAAGGAAATTATGAAAATGACACCACTCGCAGTAGCATCAAGAACAATGAAATACCTAGGAATTAACCTAACCACAGGAGCAAAAGACCTCTACAAGAAAACTACAGTACACTAAAGAAGGAAATTAAAGAGAACAAGAGAAAATGGAAAGATACCCCCTGGCTTTTAGATAGGCAGAACCAATACTGTCAAAATGGCTGTATTCCTAAAATTGTTACACAGATTCAATGCAGTCCCAATCAAAACACCAACTGTATCCTTTAAAGATCTAAAAAAAAATCCTAAAATTTATATGGAACAAGATGAGGCTCCCAATAACAAAAAAAGTTAGGGGCAACAAGAACAAAACAAGAGGCACAGCAATACGTGACTTCAAAGCAACAGTGACAAAGATGACATTAGTACCTTTAACAAAGACAGAGATGCAACTGAACAGAATTGAAGATACAGACTCCTCCCCAGACACATTCAACTATTTGCTCTTTGACTAGAGCCTAAAAGCATATGTTAGAGGAAAGACAGCCTATTCAGCAAGTGGTGCTGGGGAAGGTGGTCATTTATTTGCAAAAGATTAAAACAGGACCTTTATCTCTCACCATTACTAAATTAAAATCAAAATGGATCAAAGATCTAGACATTAAACTACGACTATTAAACCTATTGGTAGATAAAATATGTAAAACACAAGTGTAGAAAAAAAATTTTCTAAACAAAACCTCGATTGCTTAAGAAATAACAGCAAGAATCAACAAATAAATTATATCAGAGGAAAAAGCTTCCATACAGCAAAAGAACCAATCAGTGGAGCTAGGGGAGGTAGCACACAACTGTAATCCTAGCTCTCTGGAGCCTGAGGCAGGAGGATCAGAATTCAAGATTAACCTGAACTACATAGCAAGACTCTGCCTCAAAGAACAAATTAAAAAAAAAAGAATCAATAAGTAGAATGAAGAGACAAAATATGGAACAGAAAACATTTTGTCAGCTACTCCCCACATAGAGGACTAATATCTAGAACTAATATCTAGGACAAAGAACTAAAATAAATAAATAGATAAACCACCTAAAATTAAAGGGCTGGTCAAGAAATGGGAAAAAAAAGAAAAAAGAGAAACGGGCAAGGGAATGAACAGAACTTCACAGAGGAAAAAATATGTATAAAATGTTTAACATCTCTGACCATTACAAAATTCAGATTAAAACAATACAGATTCCACCTTAATCTGGAAAGAATGGCAATCATTAAGAAAGTAAAAAACAAATGCTTCCCTGGCTATAATTTTAAAAAAAAACAACCCTTCTTCATTGTTGCTGGAAATGTGAACTAGGAAAACCATATGGCAATCAGTATGGAGATTTCCCCAACAACTGAAATTAGAAATTCTATATGACCCAGCTATCCCCCTGTAGGTGTCTTCTCTAAAGAGCTCAAATCAGCATATTACAATACATGCTATACTATAAATACTATAAATCAGTGTTTATAGTAGCCCAGGTCATAAAAGCTAAATTCTGGAAGCAGTCTATATACCAACCAACAGATGACTGGATAAAGAAAATATAGTATCTATATATACTATAGGATGGAATACTACTCAGTTATAAAAAAAATGACCAATTTGACATACTTTAGGAAAATGCTTACACCTGGAAAACATAATGCCAAATGAAATAAGCCAGACACACAAACTTAAATACTATATATGGTGTCTAATTTGAGAAGGAAAAGTACAAATGAAGAGAATAATAAAGGATGAACAGAAGGGGACAAGGGAGGGCCAGGGATACAGGTCATCAAGCACAAGGTCCTGAGTTTCATTCCAGGTACAGAAAAAAAAGAGAAAGGGACAAGGGAATGGATTTCTTACAATAAGGAAATGGAGCAAGGGAACAAGGGCAAGGTCTGAGGAGGGAAAAGGGAAATAAGTAGCAGAAAGACACAACCTGTACAGGCTCTAATAACCTCGATGAATGTAAACACTGTGTGCCATAACGTGAGATAATATTAACGACATCAACAAGAATGAAAAATGGTAAATAGAGCCGGGTGAGGTAGAGGAGCTTCCAGAGCTTGAGGTTGCACGGTGAGTTCAAGAATAGACAGGCCTGCCTAGCAAGATCTTGCCTCAAAAGAAAAAGAAGAAAAGGGCTATCCATATAGCTCAGCAGATTAGAATGCCTGCAAGCAGGGGCAGGAGCCAGGGGTTTGATCCCCAGGCCTGCAGTGCCGGCCCAGCCCCCAGGGCTTGCTGAGCCAGTGGCTGAGACAGCGTGGTGGCACATGCCTGTAATCCCAGTTCTTGGGAGGCTGTAAACAGGTGCACCACTACGAGTCTGATCTAGTAGTGAGACCCTGAACACCTGTAGACCCTTCCGTAAATTAAAAAAAAAATTATATATATATATATATATATATATATATATATATATATATATATATATATATATATATATTAGGGGCTGGGTAGGTGGCTCACTGGAATAAGAACTTCCCTGGCAAGTGCGAGGGCCTGAGTTCAAACCCCGGTTCTACAAAAAAAAAAAAAAAGAAAAGAAAAAGAAGAAGAAGAAGAAAGAAAAGGAAAAAAAAATGGGATAGGAAAATAAAGGAGAAGGGAGGGAGGAGGAAGGAACGGACAGTGATTAAAAAAAAATACGACGTATGTACACGTAAATGCTCCAAGGCAACTGCAATAGCACGGGCTGTAAGCATCTACTAATAAAATAAAAATTTAAAGTATAAACTAATTTTATTAAAGAAAGAAAAAGGCAAAATCAAAATGGACTCCACTGGAATCCAGAAGATTATTAATAACTATCTCAAAAAATTATACTTTAATAAATTGGAGAGCCCAGAAAGTGTATAGATTCCTAGATGCATGCATATGAATTACCAAAACTGAACCGAGATATAAAAATTCTGAATAATTAACAAGTAATGAAACCAAAATAGTAAAAAAAAACCCAACCTAACCAACTTCCAGTGTGGTTGGTGCATGCCTGTATTTCCAGCACCTGGGAGGATGAGACAGGAATACTGCGAGTTCAAGATCAGCCTGGACTACAAAGTAAGCTCAAAGCTAGCCTGAACCGCATAGTGAGACCCTGTCTGAAAAAGACAAAAACAAAACAAAACAAACCCCTGCTTGTGGTAGCTAGACCACGTGGGCAACTCTCCTTGAAAGCAGAGCCTGACCCTATTTCCATGCATTGATATGTACAGCGCTGGCTAGGACTTTTCCTTATCCCTTCAACTGGCTTTAAGCAGTGTATATTGGTCTAGCTAAGGTGCTGGTGGGAGCCTTTGAAGACAGCATTCGTGTTTCCCTGATAACACACACCTGCTGCTCTTTCAGGTGAGCTGGGTTAAAACAGGATGAAGAGCCAATGCTCCATGCTATTGGCTGGGATTGAGCCCTGAGATAGAGCTATGATCTCCTGGGGCTTGAAAGATTACACATCAGAGCTGGAGCACCAGGCCCCAAAACATGAGATACTATCTCAATTGGATAACATAGATTACTCTCTCTGCATATCCTTCTCTTTGCATATTGCAGAGGTAAATGCAGGCCTCCTACCTACCCCAGCTCACAGTACTCTACTACTTACAATTCTCAAGTCATTCATCCTCAAGCCACTCCTCCTTCATGACTGAATAAAATCTAGGTCTGGCCCTGGGTCAAAGCATTTTGTTCCAGACAGCCATCACCTTGGGTGGACTTTGGACCCCTGGGCTCCCCATAACTACAAACACCCCTTAGTGTCTTTATTCTCGCATGGGATGCACTGAAAGTGGTAGAATGAAATTAACTTTTTTTTTTTTTATGAATTTAGGGCAGGGTCTACAGGGTCTCACTATGTAGACTGGACTGTAGCGCTTCTCCTGTTTTCAGCCTCCATAGTGCTGGGATTACAGGTACAGGCCACCACGCCCAGTTTCAATCACCCTCTCGGTGTGCCCTGGGGGTGGGGCCAGTACGGTTCTCCAGGGATCGAACCCTGGCCGCTGCACTCTGCCTAAGCAGGCATTTTAGTCCACTGAGCTATCTGGCCGACCCTCGCTTGGAATTAACTTGATGGGATTCCATAATTTATCCTTGGAATTACAAATATAAACCTCCTGGACCTATATGAGGACCAAAAAAGGGCTCCCTACACTTGTCATCTAAGAAAAGCCCACAACCTAGAAGATTCACTGCTAAATTCTATGAAAATGCTAACACTCTTCCAACTCTTTTATGAGATTAAGTGGGAAAAAAGTACTCCCAAAATCATTCCTGGAAGCTATCGTTATTCTCCAAAACAGACAAGAACCCAACTATAGAGAATCACAGGCCCATCTTTTTAATGAACACTGATGCAAAAATCCTCAACAATATACAGTACTGGCAAACGGAATGCAATAAACCATCAAGAAGATCATACATCATCAAAACATACATCAAAAACATCATGACCAAGTAGGCTTCATTCCAAGGATGCAAGGATTGTTTAATACACGTAAAAAATGGGCAATTGAAATGAGAAGACATTTCTTAGAAGACAATGTGCAAGAAATACGTGAAAAAAATGTTGAGCATCTCTGTCCATTAGAGAAATGCAAAGTCAAAGACCACCGAGATTCCACCTTACCCCAGAAAGAATAGCTATCATCAAGAAATCGAATAATCAATGCTGGCAAGGTTGCAAGGAAAAGAAACCTTCTACACTGTTGATGTGGATATGAAGTAGTACAGCAAAATCAGTAGGGAGACTCCTCAAAAAACTAAAACTAGCCGGGCATGGTGGCGCATGCCTGTAATCCCAGCACTCGGGAGGCTGAGGCAGGAGGATTGTTGTGAGTTCGAGACCAGCCTGAGCTACAAAGTGAGCTTAAGGCCAGCCTGAACTGCATAGTGAGACCCTGTCTCAAAAAGACAAAAAAAAAAAAAAAAAAAAAAAACTAAAACTAGAAATTCCATTTGACCCAGCTGTTTCCCTTCTATTTATCTTCCCAACAGAGTTAAAGACATCATATTACAGTGATACAGGCATCTCCACACTCACAGCAGCCCAACTTCTTGTAACTATTGGAAGTGGCCTACATTTCCATTGACAAATGAATGGATTAGCAAAATGCGGTATTTATATATAAGAGTATTACTCTGTCATAAAGAAGGCTTAGTTTGATTTATTTGCAGGAAAGTTAATGCACCTGGAGACCATAATATTATATGAAATAAATTAAACACACAATCTAAACATACATCATCAAAACATACATCATACCAAAACAACTCAGATACTTCTCAGCAACCCCTCCTCTCCTTTGCTACTGCTCTAGTCCAGCAATTCCTGCTTTTCTCATGAGAAAAAGTATAAATAAGTTAATAAGAAAAATCAAAGATAGATAATTGGAAACAGGAAGATAGGACTTTTGCAAAAGACAGAAGGACCAGGAGAAAAGTAAGGAGCAAGGGAGAACAGGAGTACAAATATCAAAAGATCCACTCCTTACCCCCAATGAACTTCTCCATATTGAAGACAATTACAAACTGCTAAGTAGTAAGTGTGATGGTGGAGACATGCACTGTATACACACACACGTGTATGTGTGCTAAGGTCAGAGAAGAATATACCTAAATTTGCAGTAAATTCCAGTGGTTAGGTCCACAGCTCATAAAGGCATACCTGGAACCAGTGAATTTGTCATTGTTATGTTAGTTGTATAATCCTGGGCAAGTTACTCAAACTACTTTAAGACCTTGGGACCCAGTTCAATCCTTGGTACCAGGTATGCCATGCTGGCCCAAAACCGGGTGTGGTGGCACACACCTATAATCCCAGCACTGGGGAGGCTGAGACAGTAGGATCACTATGAGTCTGAGCTGCATAGTGAGACCCTGTACCAAATAAATAAATAAATGATTAAAAAAATTTAAGAAAGAGCCCCTGTAGACCCTGCACTAAACACACACACATACACACACACACAAACACACACACACACACACACAAGAAGAAGCAAGGAATTGCTGGACTAGAGCAGTAGCAAAGGAGAGGAGGGGTTGCTGAGAAGTATCTGAGTTGTATAAATGATAGGAACTCCGAGGCAATTATGTGGAGAGGGAGAAGACAGCAATAGATATCCCAGTATATGACGCGCTTGCTGGGATATGTTATTGGCCTTCAGCCACAAAGCCAACAGCGTGTTTTAATGGAAGGACCTGAGGCATTTAGGTTTAAACATATTTAAGTTAACATGAGGATCTGGTAAATCTTTTTATACCAAGTATTCCATTTTTGTAATAGCATATAATAATTTTCATAAAATTTTTCTCTTCAAAGTTTTGTTTCTTATATTTTTCTAGGTAACATATATGAATTTCAAGTAAAAATTCAAACAGATTGCATCCTTTGGCACAAAAAAAAAGTCTACATTATATAAGATACAACACAGAAAATTAAGAAGTCAAATTACTTTTAGAATATCTGATAAAAATATTTTTTTTTTTTTTTTTTTTTTTTTTTTTTTTTTTTTTTTTTTTTTTTTTTTTTTTTTTTTGTCTTTTTGAGACAGGGTCTCACTATGCAGTTCAGGCTGGCCTTAAGCTCACTTTGTAGCTCAAGCTGGTCTTGAACTCGTAACAATCCTCCTGTCTCAGCCTCCCGAGTGCTGGGATTACAGGCATGCGCCACCACGCCCGGCTTGATAAAAATATTAATGCAGTTAGATTCTCATAGAATCACAGTGCCAATGATCAAGGGATGTTATGTGAGAGTTACAGATAATAGACGAGATCGGGCGTGTTCAGGGTGGTATGGCCGTAGATGAGAGTTACAGATAATAGAACTTAATAAATAAGTTGGAAAGTATAAAGGAATTCATACTGAATTAGGTCAGTTAGAAACATGTTTGCAGTATTACCTCAGCCGCTTTGCCGTTATAAAGGCGAAAATGATTACAGGCCTTCAGGTTAAGCGCGATGGTACTGTCAGGAATTTGCTGGAGATAAACAGCCAGAACTTCTTGAGACACATCGTAGTAATCAAGCTTGTAATAACAGAGAGCCACGTAGACATTGAGGGCAAGGTACTCCCTATTAGGGGAAAGAATTAAGTGTTACATATTTAAAACATTCATAAAAATGTCAAGCTGCAAAGCTCAAATGGACAAGGCAAAGAGGAAAGGTCAAAAATTTATTTCATGGGCCACATGTGGTGGTGTACACTGTAATCCCAGCATTTGGGAAGCTGAAGCAGAATGATCACTGTGAGTTTGAGGCCAGCCTGAAATACACAGCAAGACCTTGCCTTAAAAAAACAAACAAAACAATGACAAAAGAATTTGTCTTGAAAAGAAGATATAATCATTGCAAACCAATCTTTTCACATTGTAAAATTCATATAAGTACAGTAAAAGATAAAAAATAGTGAAGCGGGGGAAGTTCATACTGAAAAACTAACACACGCTCTAGCTGAGCATGACCATGAGGCCCACCCCACACAGGAAGACATGGGCCATGGGCACGGTGACCAGAAATGGGAATGGTAGTAGTTTGGGAGCATTTTCAGCCTCCCTGCCCAGGCATGAGTCACTAGCTCAGCACACTCAGAGGCAGGGGCAGCAGGCCATGTAGAACCAGGGATTGAACCCTGGTCCCTGTACTTGCCTAAGCAGGATCTTAGTCTGCTGAACAATCTCACTGGCCTTATGCTAATTCTTTTTTTCTTATTTTCTTTGGCCAGCTCAGCCTACCCTAAGAGCAGGGCTGATACAGTATATAGTGCTGGAGATTGAACTGTGGTCTCCTGTGCCTGCCTAAGCTTGCCTAGGTAGGTGCTTTAGACCACTGAACTATTTCACTGGACTCTCTATGTTAATTCTTTCTTTATAAGTATGCCAGCAAGTTACCTACAATGTATCTGTATCACTGAGGTTGATACATCTAGAGCACACATTTTCTACGGGAGCCATACTACCCCCATGGAACAAAAGCTGGTTCCTGTGTGGTGGATGGAAATTAAACTCATTTTGTGAGTAAGTCACAGACATACACATACACAATGTATTACTATATATTTACAGACAGATCAGCAGGCAACCCTAAAAAGGCTCCTTAGAAGGGTGATAATCAAGAAGGCAGAGAAGGCCTGATTTACATAATATCTAGCAGATTCTCAATTCCACCAGATTATCTACTAAATAGATTTGAATATATGGTGGTACAAAACCCTAAAGGATACTAGGTCCAAAAGAAGCTAACCACACAAAAGAGATTTGTCATTAAAAAAGCACAGACCTGTTATCCAGCAGTATTCGCTTATATATATCAATTGCCTCTTGGTAGTGAGACCGCATATAGTGGATTGAGGCCAAACTTAGCTGGTCTTCTGTGATATCCTGAAGGTTTTGATGAAAGTTCATCAGTTTTTTCTCATCATTAAACTAAAGATGTGAGACAAAAAAAGAAATGTAAAGATTCACAGTAGTATAGTTAGGAAAATCCACACCAACAGTGTAGAGATTTCGGCTGTCAGAATTAAAGTTATTGGAATTTTTAAATATGAATCTTAAAATAACATGACTATGTTTAAACAAGTAGGCTAAAAATCAGAAAACTCAAAGAATTATACACATTAAATATAAAATATAAACCCTAGCCTGGCATGGTGGTGCACACCTGTAATCCCAGCCATAGGGAGGTTGAGGTAAGAAGATTAGTGTGAGTTTGAGGCAGCTTGGGCTACAAAGTGAGTTCAAGTCCAGCCTACACTGCACAGTAAAACCCTGTTTCAAAAAGACCAAACAAGGGCCGGTCAAATTGCTCAGCGGATTAATAAAGCGCCTGTTTAGGCAGACACAGGGGCTCAATCCCTGGACCTGCCAAGCCGGCCCCACCCCCAGGTTGCACTGAGACAGAGACTGAGACTGGCTGGTGATATGTGCTTGTAATCCCAGTGCTTGCGAGGCTGTAAACAGTAGGATCACTATGAATCTGATGTATGTAGTGAGACCCTGTACACCCTGTAGACTCTGTACTTAAAAAAAAAAAAGATCAAAAAAGAAAAATCGTAGAAATGAACAATACAATGAATGAAATTGAGACCTAAGTAAATAGACTTAATAGATAATTAGACATGGCTGAAGAAAGATTAGTAAAACAACAACAAAAAATTTGTGGGAAACATATAGAAAATATGGAAAATATTTATATATGACACAATGAAAAGGTCTATAAATGCATATATTATATGGTGGCCCTAGGAGGAAAGAAAAGAGTATACTGGAGAAGAGATAATTACCAAGGATTTTTCTGAATCAGAAGAGGAGGAGGTAGAAGAGACAAAGGAGGAAGGAAGGAAAGACTTCAAACAAGCATGATAAAATTGATGCAGTACAAATAAAAAGAATATCCAGAAACATCACAGGAAAAGTGTGAAAATCCCCAAACAATATAATCAGAAAAAATACCATCTTCAAGGGAGCAACAATTGGACTGACAGCTTATTTCTCAGTAGAGACAGTGGACCTAGGAAGCAATAAAGTATCATTTTCCAAATGCTAAAGGAAAATGATTAGTTACCTAGAATTTTATACACAGAAAAGATATTTTTAAAAGGTGATGAAATTAAAACATATATATACAAAAATTGACAGAATTCATCACCATTAAGGGAAACAATGTAAGAAGTTCTTCAACTAGAAGGAGGATTCCAGCCCAGATGTGGTGGCACACACCTGCAGTCTCTTCACTCCACAGACACGATAGGAGGCTCACAAGTTTGAAGCCTGCTCAGGCAACCCAGCAAGATTCTGTTTCAAAACAGAATTTAGAAAAGGCTGGAGATCTAGATCTATAGATGCATAGCACACATGACACCCATAAGGGAGGAAGGGAAAGAAGAAATGAGGGAGAGAAGAAGGAGGGAGGGAAAGAGGATGGAAATGATTCTAGATAGGTCTAAAACATTTAGAAAAAATGAAAAGCAGGGGCCGGGGAGATAGCTCAGTAGAATAAGCGCTTGCCTGTCAAGCACAAGGGCCTAAATTCAATCCCTGGTTCTGAGAAAAAAAAAAAAAAAAAAAGAAGAAGAAGAAGAAAAAGAAAGGAAAAAATAAATGAAAAGCAGTGGAGAGGATAAACACAGTTAAGTATGAATTTAATGCGACTGCAAAAAACAAAAAGAACATTAATTGTATCTTGTGAAGTTAGAAATACATAGAGACAAAGGATATTTCAGATCTACACAAAATATGAGAGGGAACAAATGAGCCAATCACCTATGGCTTTTAATTCTCTAAAAACTGGCAAAGAGTACAAATACTAAACTTCAGTTTGTAAAAGATACATACTACAGCAATCGCTAAAATAGTATTAATAACAAAACTAGCAAAACAGAGGAAGGAAATAAGGAAATTTTAAAAAATCAATAGCTCAGCAGCACAAGCACCTGCCAGGCAAGTGCCTGGTCCTGAGTTTGATTTCTGGTATATATTAAAAAAAAAAAAAAAAATCAATCCAAAAAGAAAACAAGAAAGGAGAGAAAACAAAATGTGAATCAGCTGGGGCAAATAGAAAATAAATAGTAAGCTGGCAAGTACTGAGCTGACCATATAGTAAACACATTAAGTAAATGAATTAAATATTAGAATTTTTAAAAATAAAAATTCTAACAACTAAAAACCCCAGAAAATTCATATCTATGTGGTTGCTAGGGAATGCACTTTACAAGCAAGGACACAGAAAAGCAGAAATAAAAGTATGAAAAGAACTCCAACACTAACCAAAACCAGAGCAGGTATACTACAGATAAGACAGAGAGGAACTTGTTTTGGAAATAAAGGAAGAGACTTCATGATAATATGTATTTTGTCTTTTTTTTTGTCAGAACCAGGGATTGAACTCAGGCCCTTGTGCTTGCCAAGGAAGCTCTTATTCCACTGAGCCATCTCCCCAGCTCTGATAATACATATTTTGACCTACTAAAAAGATCTAAAAATTCTAAATTAGTGTGTGGTCCATGACAGAGCTGAAAAATATGTAAAGTAAAAACTGAAGGAATTATAAAGACAAAGATATAATTATGGTATGAAAATTTCAAATGTACTAAAAATAATTCTTTTCAAGTACTGCCGGTGGGCGATTTGACAAACTTTATGTGACACAAACTAGGAATATTAATTAAAAGGTTTGGGGCCAAGGATGTAGCTCAGCGGCACAGCGCCTGCCCGGCGAGCACAAGGTCCTGCATTCGATTCCTGGTATCAAAAAACAAAACACTCAAAATAACTAAAAGGATTAAAGTTATTCTTACTAAATTATGCAGTAACTCATTAAGTCCAGGTCTCTTGCTGCAGCAGCGTGAGTGGGAGCACCACGAGCTTCGGCTCGGAGTGAGACACTGCAGATTGTTTTAAGAAAATGGCAGATAAACCATACACGGAGGAAATCGCCGGCTTCGATAAGGTCAAGCTGAAGAAGCCGGAGATGCAAAGAGACCACTGAGCAGGGAGAATGGAGTGAGATTTCCTACGAGCTCCGAGAATTCCCCGCCCCCATTATCTCCGAGACCCCCCCATTCATAACATGGAGGAAGAGCCACTTACAAGATGGACACGACCCGGGCTGGCAAGATAGCTCAGTGGTCTAGAGCGCCTCCCAGGGACCGCGGTTCGAGCCCCAGCACCACATGCCATGCCAGCCCCTCCCCGCAGGGCCGGCTGAGCTCACACCCCACCCCCGCGAAAAAAGAATCCGTGATGTGTAGCGAGACACTGTAATAAATAAAGGCATTTAAAAAAAAAAAAAGATGGACACGACCCACAAGCTGCACTGTGCACCTGGGCATTCCGCGCCAGTGCCACTGGCCCGTGGGTCTCTGAGTGGACCCCCTAATCAGACCGCCAAATTCTCTGGTTTGCCCTGGGATGTTATACAAAATTATTTGTATGGTGAATGAACATAAAATACATTTCGTGGCAAAAAAAACCAAACTCATTAAGTCCTTTATAATGACATTTTTATAATTAAAAATTAGAAACAATTTAACTTGTACATGTTAAATAAGTTATAGTACACATGACTTTTAGAATAGACCTCTATTAAACCATTTAAAACTCATGATGTGGGGGCCAGTGAGCTAGTTCAGCATCTAAAGTACCAGCTTAAGCAAACTTAGGCAAAGCTCAGGGACAGTAGTTCAATGCTGGGCATTAACTGCTGTATCAGTCTTGCCCCTAGGGTGGGCTGGGGCGGCCACACACACAAAAAAAATCATGATGTGAAACTTATTTAATAATTCACGAATATGTATGTAGTATAAAGGAGCATAAAAAAAAGCAGAGTATAAACATCACATGCAGCATGCATGTCATTCTGTACAATACAGAAATAGATAAATATGTATATAAAAGTTCCTTGTAAGGAGATACACCAGAAGATTAAAGGGGGCTATTTTTCCAACATGATACATATAATTTCCTCTGTTTTTTTTGTATTTAGTACAGGGTCTATAAGGTCTCACTACACAGATCGGACTCACAGTGATCCTCCTGTTTTCAGCCTCCCAAGGGCTGGGATTATAGGTGTGAGCCACTATATCCAGTTTCATTCGCTGTCTCAGTGTGCCTGGAGTCAGGGCCAACACTGCAGGCCTGGGGATCGAACCCCTGGCCCCTGCATCTGCCTAAGCAGGCTCTTTCTTCTGCTTTTTGTCCTTTTGTTACTTATAGTGTCTTTGTTTGACAGAATAAATGTGTATTATTACTCTCATAATTTTAAAAATGTTATTATTTAAAAATAATTTCATGATGACCACAATTAGCTGTAAAGTGTATATTTACTTCCATGATGCACAATGTTTTTGACTCTGTTTCCTAAAAGATAGCAAGAGAGCTAACACACATTAGCCTTAAATGACTGCTACTTAACTAAGAACTAACCTAACATCTCAGAATAAATGAAGAGGTTAAGGAACACTGATGATGAGAAAATCCTGTATTATAAAACGCCCATGTTCAACTTGTTCTAGAAGTATCATTAACAGGAATTTCTAGTTAATTACCTTTCACTATTGTTGGTTACAAGAAGAAAAAATATTTTTAAAACAAAAGATATGAAATGAAAACATAACTACCTTATGAGCCAAATGGAAGAGCAGGCGATTTTGGAGTCGGCTTTTTGGAGCTGAAAAAAATATATATACACATTGTTTATTAAAGAACTTAAGTCTGAGTTCAATCTGCGGTTATGCCAAAGAAAAAAAAAAGAAAGAAAGAACTCAATAGGGCCAATCGGATAACTCAGTGGGTTAAGCACCTGCCTAGGAAAGCTCAGGAACTGGGGTTCAATCTCCTGCACCACATGCAATGCTGCCTCGGCCCTGGGCAAGCTGAACTGGCCACTGAGACCAGGCATAGTGGCACATGCCTGAAATTCCAGCACTGGGGAGGCTGAAACAGGAGAAGCACTACGAGTCCGAGCTGTGTAGTGAGACCTTGTACCAAACACATTAAAAAAAAAAAAAAAAAAAAGAACTCAATAGCCCATCACATTTAAACCCTTGAAAGAACAAAATGAAATTCATGTAATGTGTTACTTAAGTGAGCAGAGATGGAACTCATATGGCTCTCCCAGTCCTTACCTACTGATCCTGGTATGTGTCTGCTATGATAAACACAGCGTGAGCCTGGCTCCATCAGTAGTAACATCAAGAACCAGAAGGGGAGTGTGCTAAGGCCCTGCTCCCCCTTCCACTTGTTTGCCCAGTTCCTTTATGTCCGGCAGCACAGCCATGACACGGGAGTCAGGAGTCAGGAGCTGCAACAGCAGCCCTCAGCTACGGTGGCCACCGGCGCTCACCCAGAGCGCACACGAATCCTCCTTCTTTTGGCATGAACAGCACTCAAGTTCCTCTAAAATCTCCTTTTCTGCAGGTAAGCTGCCATATTTTCCTAAGCACTAGTCCAGGCTTTATGCCATAGATCTTCCAGCATAACAGTGTACCACACTTACACAGGCAGCTAAGCAAAAAGGTTAAGATTTTTAAGCTCCAAATTTTTGCATTCTTGGAAATTTTTCTGATACTGAACACCCGATTTTATAATGTAAGTTTTATAGAAAAAATTCTTACTTCAATGCATATATATACATATATATATATATGTATATATATATATATAGAGAGAGAGAGAGAGAGAGAGAGAGAGACATACACACACATATGGGAATAGAGATAGCTGCCTGGCCATTTTTATGTATTGAACACTTTTCTAGACACAGAAAAAAATCTAGAAACATAAGACTAAGTAAAACCCTATGACTAAATTAGGAAAAGTTGTATCACTAAATATAAAACAATTTAAGCACAAATAGAGAAAGGCTTCAAGTTCTCCCTTTCCTAGGAAGAGATACCGCACATTATTTAGGGAATGAATTCATCCCTAGTAAATTTCTTCCCAAATATTCTTTCTCTTGCCCATTTTTCCTATAGTTTTTTTTTTTTTTTTTTTTTTTTTTTTTTTTTTTTTTTTTGTCTTTTTGAGACAGGGTCTCACTGTGCAGTTCAGGCTGGCCTTAAGCTCACTTTGTAGCTCAGGCTGGTCTTGAACTCACAACAATCCTCCTGCCTCAGCCTCCCGAGTGCTGGGATTACAGGCCTGCGCCACCACGCCCGGCTCCTATAGTTTCTTGAATTCAATTTGATTCACATTCTGTCCTTAATCTTTTCTCCCATGTTTCCCTTTTCCTTTATTCTTATCTGTAGATTTGAGTAGAATTTTCCTGAAATGACTGTAACAAGTAAGAAAGCAGAAGGGAAGGCCTCTGGATTCTCCCCTGCTCACTGAAATTACTGGGTTTCTTCTCATTCAGAAGCTGGACAGGCAGCCGTACTGCCACAGGCTCCACCCACTCTGAATGGCAGGTACATCCTGCTGGGACTGAGGAGTAAGGGGAACCCCTACCCTTTCCTTTTTTCTCTTCCGTCTGCTTTTAGGCTACACTTCCTTGGGCAGGAGGACACTGAAAGGAGGATGGGACTGCAACACTCTCTTTAAATATAAAATTGACAAAATCCACTAGTTTTTGAAGAGCAAAGGTACTTTTTTTTTTAGCTTTTTAAGGTCAGTTGGGTTTTTCCTCAGTTACAGCAAAAAGGAATAAAAGAATTTTTAAATCTTACTGTAGCAAATGGAGATTATTGGAGATAAACAGACTACATTTTAGCCAGGCATGACAGCATGTGTTTGTGGTTCTAGCACTTCAGGAAGCTGAGACCGGGAAACCCCAAATTCAAGCCCACTCTTGGCCATTTAATGACTTAGCACAAATTACAAAAATTTAAAATGAACTCTTAAAAAGGGCAGGGGATGTAACCCACTATGAAAGTCCTGAGGTCAGCTTCCAGTACTGAAAAAACTGTGACAACACCAAGAACAGGGAGCCCATTTTACCCTTAAATCCCGCGGCTTCTGCTTGTTTATACATCCCAAGGAAAAAGTAGGTGCAGGCCAGATTCACCCAGACTTCAGGGTTGCAACTCTCCTCTTTTGTTGCGCGTTCATATTCCTGAAATAAATATTAAAGTGACCTCGCTGTAGCAGTAAGGAGGCTCTATCATTTCAGCATCTGTTACTGGGAGAGCGCAATTTCACACTAGGGAAATCCTACCTATGCCTCAATCACTTTGTACCCGAGAAGACTCAACAGCGAAGCTAAAGCTCTCTCTTAAGCATGACAGGGTGTTGGCCACAACACCTCGCATAGCTTTAACCACATTAACCACTGATGCGAGCCAACAAACTGCAGAAATGAAAAGCAAATAAGGTATTTTACGTTTTTGCTAATTTAAAAAAGACATATGCAAGAAATACATTGCTTATTTAAAATCCGATCACTTTAATATACTATAAATTGCATCTCATTCTAATTGTTTCTTGGCTTTGGTGATTGGGTTGGTTTACATTTTTTTTTTTTTTTTTTTTTTTTTTTTGGTCTTTTTTGAGACAGGGTCTCACTGTGCAGTTCAGGCTGGCCTTAAGCTCACTTTGTAGCTCAGGCTGGTCTTGAACTCACAATAATCCTCCTGCCCCAGCCTCCCAAGTGCTGGGATTACAGGCATGCGCCACCACGCCCGGCTTTGGGTTGGTTTACATTTTGACTTTTTTTTTTCAGAACCAGGGATTGATCTCAGGCCCTTGTGCTTGCCGGGCAAATGCTTATTCTACTGAGCTTTCTCCCCACCCATAGTTTACATTTTAAAAAGGTTTTTTTATTATGTATTAGTACAGAGTCTACAGGGTCTCACTACCCAGATCGGACTCGTAGTGATCCTCCTGTTTTCAGTCCCCCAAGTGCTGGGATTACAGGTGTGCACCACCACAGCACACCAGGGATCAAACCCTGGTCCCTGTGTCTGCTAAGCAGGCACTTTAATCCACTGAGCTATCTGGCAATGCTTAAAAGGTATATCTTTCCCTGCCAAGAACATGTTTTCCATCCGTGTTTCTCAGCAGCCCATTTCTTTTTCCTACTACTTTTGGGTTACTTCTGCTTATCTCAGATACCTTTCACAATAGGCCCAGCCATTAGTCCTCTTTTCTTCAACATTTTGTTCTTCATCTTGCTTTTTCATTGCATGGCCTGGAACGCTTTTTATCACATGCACTCTTCACCTTCCTTAGGTTATACATATCTTAAGGTGACTGGATGTGGGACGTGTTAAGACATTTCACTTACAAGTTTAAAATTGCTTGCTTGACACCTATCTTTTACTTTTTTAGATCCATACTCCTATAAGTTAATCATTGCAAGTGGGTAGAGTTTACAATGACCAAGAGAAATAATCCCCAGAGCACCTACATTTATAAAAATAAAGATTATATAAAGACAATATAACCTTTCCTATATCTGAAAATAATCAAATAAAATTCTTTTGAGGAAACATGAAAGGTTTTTTAAACCAAAATAACTTATCTTTCCTGCAGATTTTTTTTCTTCTTTTTGGCACTGGAGATTGAATTTAGTGCCTTGTGCTTATCGGGCAGCGCTTATGCCACTGAGCTATCTTCCTGGCCCATCCTGAAGGTTTCCTAAGTGACATTAACACAGGCTCAGGTAGAGCTAAGTGGCAGAGCATCTGCCAAGGGTGCAGAGAGCCCTGGGTCAGTCCCATACTAACCCCATGCTACTGTGCTACATCATTCAGTGTCCATGTAAAAGTGGAACGCCAACCAGATACTTAGGTTTTATACACTGAATATAGAAATAGACATACAGGTATAGGTTATAGGCATAGGCATAGGTAGAAGTACACGTATAGAGGCATATATGGAAATTTCAAAGCAAATACATTGAAAAAGAGGAGTGAATACCTATTATTTCTTAACAAAGAAATAGGACTGTGGAATACAGATAGGTTGATGGTTTCTGCACTGCTTGAATTTTACTATGAATATCATTATAATACAAAGTTTAATAACATCTTAAACACATTCTTGTTAGATTATTTTAAAAAACCAACCTCCAGAGCCCTCTTGTAGTCACCCAGGTGAAAAGCACAGTATCCAATCCACAAATTCGTATCCTCTTCTTGTTCCCCAACATGACGCTTGAACTTCAGGTTAAAAATTCATGAAAAAAAAATTGTGAAAAACTTTGAACAGTAAGCCCTCTGTTTAAAAAAATATATTATGTTAAGTTTCTGGCAGTGATCACCAAGCTGAGTAACAAGACAATGCTCAATATTATGATTAATCCTATGGAGACAGCTATGTATCTCCCAACTGTCTCCAAAATCTCTTTTGTCACAGAAATATATGTGTTCAAATATTTCACATTTGTTTTTTCATTTACTGATACTTTACTCCAGGAAGTATTTGCATTAGCTAGCAATTCTTCTGGCACAAGAATTACATGAAATTTTAAAGCCAAATACCTTACAGTAGAGAGATTGAGCAATGAATTGAAGGCCACACAGCCAGTATGTGCAGTGACAGGGACTTAAAGCCTGTATTTCCTGCTAATTCAACCCTACACTTCCATCCTGTCCCAAGAGCTCACACATATTATTAATGCGCCATCACCTTTCACTGAGGACAAACCATGAAATCATTCTCTTACCTGTGAGCAGGCTAGCTTTCTGGGCCTGGAGAGTTAAGGTTGTAGATAGGACTGGCCTCATTTATGCCTTTCATGAACAAATATTTATGAATTCCTCAGCTGACAAAGAAAAGTCATGTTTTAGAGAAAAAGACTGCAACTTGGAAGAATTGAGTTACCATGGTAAGGTGACTTTTTTTTAACTCTTCAAGGTGATAAAGCCCCTTTGATTTTTTTTTTTTTTTTTTAGTGGGCACAGTTCTGGGACCAGAATTTATGCTTCTTGCAAATACTGTGAATTTGAGGATAATGCCTGGAGTCTCAGGACATTCTTGAGGTCTTCCTGAATCTACCCTGTGAATTTACTGGTGCCACAGGAGAGATCATTCTCACTCCAAAACCCTTCCTGTAGCGTAGAAGTCCAATGAGCTGCCTGAGACTATAGGCATATAGCCAAGCCTCCCTCCCTTCAAGGCTATCTGAGATTATATGATGAGAAAAATGTGTCCACTGCTTCAAAGAAAAGAAAAACTAGATTGGCACAAAAATAACACAGCACTCAGTCCTTCCAAGTCAACAGCCCTACTGTAAAGATAAAAAGTTGACGCCAACAGAAGCTAGACAAGGTACCCAACAGGCATGCTATAGTAAGATAGGGCGAGAAACTTATGTAAAGCCAACTGAACTATTATCACTGACAAGATTCACAGTAATACGGCTGGAGTAGTGTTTTGGAGGGATAATGACAGCAAAATACAACTGGACCATGCCATCCAAACCCTTGCAGATGCCCCAGAGAGCAGTTGCTCAGAGTACAGTCTCCTTGGATCAACTATGTCAGCAGCACTTAGACCTATGATGGGAAACCCATGGCACACGTGCTGCAGCAAACTGTACATCATCACTAAAAGCTCTAAAAGGTTTACCATGACTGACTTAGACTACCTACAATGCAGATTCTTGGGCACCACCACAGACCAAAAGAATCAAAATTGCTAAGGCAAAAGCCCACAAATATATACATATGCCTGAGAAATGGCTCTCAATACTTCTCAAAAGGTGAGAACTACTAGTGTTATGGTTTCTGTATAGGTGTGCCCCTCAAAGCCTCTTGTAGTCTTGGGGCAACTTCTGGAGTTTATGACTGATTATTGTGTGTGTGTGTGGGTGCTGCACCTGCCCTGGGGCAGGTAATTTACATTACAATGTAAGGAGGGGAGAGAGGCTAGCTAGCTGCCTGAGCTACTGCCACTCCCTTCTCTCTGCTGCCACCAGGAAAGGCTGCCCTCTGCCGTGTGCCGCTCTACCTTGGAGCCAGCTGAGTATGGACTGAAACCTCCAGTAACTGTGAGCTAAGTAAACCTTTCTTTCCCTCATTTTGAGTGTGGGTATTCATCCCAGCAGCAAGAGAAGAGTAACTGAGACAACTAGACTAGGGACGCAGCTCAATATAGAGTTGAAAAAAAAAAAAAAAAAATATATATATATATATATAGAGAGAGAGAGAGAGAGAGATGCACAAAGCACTGGAGCAGAGCAGGATGGAGAGCTAATGCCATAGCGACCTGAAATACTTTTTTGGTGATATGATATTTTCAAAATAAGCATGACAGAATTACTTGAATTTGTCCCAAGTTTTATAACATAAAAATACATAATAGATTGGCCAGGAGATAAAATAAGCAGAGGGTGAAGTGGCACCATATTAAATGTCACTTCATATATTTGGTTGGGCCCACCAAACTAGAGAGATATAATTAAATGTGGCTCTCCCTCGCCCCAATAAAGTGAGCTTCACCTCAAGAAAAGATACATTATTTGTACTTATTTTATTGTTAGTATGTTTTTAATTTTTTAAAATATTTTATTTATTTTGGTACAGAGTCTTGATATGCAGCTCAAACTTGTAATGATCCTCCTGTCTCAGCCTCCCCAGCACTGGGATTACAAGCATGAGCCACCATGCCCAGTTTCGGTGGCCCCCACGGCATGTGTGGTACCGGGGATCAAACCTGGGCCCTCGAGCTTGCCAGGCAGGCAGGCACTTAGACTGCCAAGCTATCTATCTCCCCAGCCTGGTACACTTTGTTTTAAATTCAGCTTCAATCAGGTTTACAGTTATCTTGGATCTAGGATCAGCAACTGGGCTAGGGAGATGGCTCAGTGGGGTAAGTGCTTCCCTGGCAAGCCCAAGGGCCTGAGTTCAATTCCTGGTTCCACAAAAAAAAAAAAAAAAAAAGAATCAGCAACTAACTAGATTTACTAGGGGCTTCTTGAAGCTGCCTGGGATGCACCCACTGTTCCAACAACACACCAACCAGCAGTCATTCGCCCAAGCATCCATCTGCAGTCCTCTATTTCCCAGACGGAGCAGCAACCTTCTTTAGACATTACCTCCAGTAGAGTGATGGCTCCAGTGAAATCTCTCTGTAAAAGTAGGTCCTCTAGTTTTGGAATCTTCCTGCCCTTCTTCTTCCTTTTGTTAGTCTGCGGTGGTTCCCCGCCTACAGCAGGCTTGGCCCTTGAAAGCATCTGTAAAAGAAACCACGACGACAACTGATGGTCTGCTTTACAACGAGAGCGACAGCCCCAGGATGTGCGCCTAATGCTCAGTAACCCAGGGAAGCCCATTAAAACTCTTTGGCAACAGGTATTTTACTAAAAGCACTCGAGCGGAACCAAAATAGCTATTAGCACCTTCTCTATCTTTAGGAGATGCCTTACTGCAGCTTCTGACGCCCCTTGCTCTGCTCTTCAAGGAGACGAAAATATCAAATTATCTTCGCATCCCTCCCGGTCCCCCATCGCCACACAGGGAGGCAAGGAAGACGATTCCTCTGCTGACAAACCTATCCTTTCTCCCCAAAGCAGGCTGGGAATCGCTAACCTCCCGCCGGTCCTCATAGTTCTCCCTTACTGCTATAGCGACTAACCATCTTGGCGTTGGTCCTTTGAGTCCTCTCTGCTGACAGCGAAGGCCGCGCTCCGGCGCGCCGCTGAATCCGTCCTGCGCGCTCTGTTTCCACGGCAACCGGACCGGGCGGCTGGTCCGTCCCGGAAAAGAGCTCGCGGCAGAACCGGTGCCCTGCGCTGCTTGGTTCCGGAGCGCTTCCGCCGCTGGAGGGCTGGATACCTCTCTCGGGAGATCACTGTTCGTTGTGCTAAGAGCGAAAGTTTGCTTGTGTGTTTTTTTTTTTTTTTGTCTTTTTAAGACAGGGTCTCACTATGCAGTTCAGGCTGGCCTGTGTTGCTGTCTATGAGTTTACCTGGAGGAAACGATGGATTAGAAGGGCATTGTATTTCAAGAGCAAATTTCCTCGGAAAGTGATTTTCAAGAACCTCTTCCCTCGTGGGCTCTGTGGAGCTCCATAGCAACCCCCGGCGTGTAGGGCTCTCGGTCTCTTTGAATGGCTGGTTTGGAGGCGTGGAAAACAATTTTTGCTGCACCAAGGGAATGAGCCTGTGGAGACAGAAGTGACAGCAAAATAGTTTCTCACCTGCTCAGACACATCTACACACAATAAGGAACTGTAGCAAATATTTGCTCTTTGGATGGATTAATTTATGCCTCAGATCTGCTGCAAAGGTGGTCTGGATTTATTGATTTATTTCGTAGTTGTAGGGAAGGGTCTACAGGGTGTTTAGAGTTGCACTACTAGATCGGACTAGTAATGATCCGCCTGTTTACAGCCTCCCAAGAGCCGGGATTACAAGTGTGCACCACCAAGAGCAGTCTCATTTGCCTTCTCAGCGCGCCCTGGGGGCAGAGCCGGCGCAGCAGTCCAGGGGGATGGAACCCCTGGCCTGCACACCTGCTTGCAGGTGCTTTAATCCGCTGAGCTAGTGGCTGGCCCTTAAAGGTGGTCTTTAAAAAGGACAGCATCATGGAATGTTGGCGCTTGGAGTGACCTTACAGGACATCCAGTCAAGCCATCAGAGCTGACAGATTGAAGAACTAACACCTTACTAGTAACTAACAATGGGGGCGATGTGACATAGCTGAATTGATCTACTCGCCTGAATTAGGTACTTGACAGAACTAGCCCTGTGGTAACTCGGTATGCCATAAGCCCATGGAAGGCAAGTATGATTTCTTTCATTCCTTTGTGTACGCGTCCTGCTCCAGCCTCAGTCCTTTCTCTTGCCCTGTAATCTACTGGAGTGTGAATGATGCTTATCTTAATTCACCGATGCATACACTTTCGTATACACAAATATTGATATGCAGAGAAACAGACGTCAGAGATGCACAGATTTACCACTATTGTAGTTACAATATTTGTGGTTCCAACTTTCAAACATATCCTTATTTTGGGGTATTTAAAACAAACTTAGTTATCACGTCCTGCTGTGAAGAGGGGCTATGACTGATCACCACAGCTGAACGTCTAGAACATTCTCATTGCCTTCAAGAAGGAACTTCACATGCATTAGAAGTTGCTTATAATTCTTACCTCTCCTTAGCCTCTGGCAATGACTAATCTCTTTTCTGTTTATGGATTTGCCTATTCTGCTTTTTTTTTTTTTTTTGGTATCAGGGATTGGACTTAGGATCTTGCGCTTACCAGGCAGGTGTTTATGTTACTGAGCTATCTTCCTGGCCCCGTATTCTGCATATTTCATGTAAATGAAATCATATAAGGAAGAACCATGTACTCTATGTCTAAATATTTAATTTTTTAATGAGACAAGGTCTCCCTAGGTAATTCAGGCTGGCCTTGAACTCCTTAGGTAGCTCAGTTTGGTCTTGAACTCATAGCCTCCTGCTTCAACCTCCTAAGTGCTGTGATTACAGGTGTGTACCACCACGTCCTGCTAAATATTAAAATTTTAAAAATTGGCCTAACAAGTTGTTAAAAGAAACTGTCTGACGCTTCTACCTTGACTAATATACCACCATAAAAAATTTAAGGCTCCAATTTCAAATTCTCTGGCTTTTCATAATTCTCTGCTGGATATGGCAGTTACAGGGAGGTTCAGCTCCAGCCCACACCCCTTCTCTTTTCATTCCAAGCTATAGCTCACACCATGAGAGCTTTGTGCATGTGTGTGGCGGGCCACAGATCTAAGCTTTTGGTCACCCAACCCTCCTGGCATCTGTTATTCTCTCATAGCCCTAAAGGGAAGAGTGTCCCAAGGAAGAGAGCTGCTCAGGGATGGTAATGGGCCTGAAGTCATATGGGCAAGAAGTGCAGTCCGTGGGCATCGCAGCCTGGCTTGGAAAGGCTGCAGGAAACTCTCGGGCTCTCTCTCATACCTGCAGTGTACAGTCACAGTGTAGAGCCCCAGAACAGAGCCCCTTTCACCAGGATTTACAAGCAGTATTGCTGGTAATATTGTAAACCACTCTCCTGAATTTGCTGTCATTGAAATAAATCACTGATTTCCATCTTTGGAGGTGTTCCTTTAAATCCCTGAATCGTAGTAAAGGTCCTTTCAACTATAGCTGTAGTTGGGAAGGGAAGGATAGAACATGGAGCGTACATGAGAAGTTATCTCTCCCAGAGAATCACTTTGGTGTTGTGAAAAAGGCAGTAACAACTTGGGCGTGGTAACAGATACCTGTAAACGTCTCAGTGCTCTGGGAGGCTGAGGCAGTAGGATCACAAATTCTAGTGTGGCCTGGGCCATTTAGTGACTTGGCAAGACCATATCTCAAAATAATAATAATAATAAAAAAACCCAACTTTTTAAAAAACTAGTGGGTTGGGTGAGATAGCTCAGCAGTCTAAAGCGCCTGCTTTTGCGAGCTTAGGCAAAACGCAGGAACCACAGTCCGCACCCCAGGACCACGTGCTGCGCCAGCCCCGCCCCCACGGTGGGCTGAGCCGGCCACAATAAACTTCGGTGATGCAGCTGTGTGCAAAGTCCTGGTTCAATCCTCTGCACTGCAGGAAAAACAAAAATCCTAGGCCTGCAAATGCTTGTAACATGAGTAAGAGACAAAATTGGAACTTGGAGCTTTATTGCAGTTGTGATAGAATGGTAGTTCCTGAAGAACTGCAAAAGATAATCCAGATTGTGGTGATGGTTATATGGCTCTGTAAATGTACTAAACAGCATTAATCTATACAGTCAAAACAAGTGGGTGTATGCTATGTAAACCACATCTCATTAAATCTAGCTTTGTTGTTTCTTTGAAAGATGATCCAGTTCTGAGCTCCTTCGATGTTCCTGCGTCCCTCTTTCTCATTTCTTCTTGAAGCACCGTGATTTTGGGCTCTGTTCTCAGAAACCGCATGGAAATTATGCCCCCTTCACCAGTGCCATGTGCCATTGAAACACCAGGACATGAAGAACTTCTGGTGTGTGGTGGGTGTGCCGAGCATGCCCAGTGCGGTGAGTCCAATACTCAGAAAAGAATAGAAGTCATTTCTTAAGAAACTTGATTTTCTTCAAAGAAAAGAAGTCTCATGAAAGGAAGGAGCTTCACATCTCCTCTGCCCCCACTGTAGCTCAGTTTGTCCGCTTGCTGGAGTGCTAGTAGTTTTTTTTTCTTCCTTTTGTTCATTATGTTTACAAATAGTCTACATTACCGTCAAAAAGAATGTCTTAAAAAAAACCATATATTCTGCTTCCTCTTAGCAAACCATATGAGGGGGGCTGACTAGTGGGTAGTTACAGCAAGTCCAAGCATTAGAAAATGAGGGCCGGTGAGATAGCTCAGTGGAGTAATCGCCTGCTTTGGCAAGTGCAGGGACCAGGGTTTGATTTCCAGTCCCGTGTGCCAAACCGGTTCTGCCCCAGTGTGGTGAGCAAGCAACCAAGTCCAGGCTTGATGGTACACGCCTGTAATCCCAGCGTTGGGGAGGCTGAAAACAGGAAGGTCACTGGAGTCCAAACTGTGTAGCGAGACCTTGCACCAAATACATAAAGATAAAGAAATAAAAGGACTCCTTCAAGAAATATAGTTTTAGTTGTTTAAAAATGTTGTGTTTGGGCTGGACAGATAGCTCAGTGGATTAAAACTCCTGCAAGCAGGTGCAGGGGCTGGGGGTTCGATCTCTGGAGCTGCCATACCAGCCCCGACCCTGGAGTGCACTGAGCCTGCAATTGAGATTGGGCTTGGTGGCATATGCCTGTAATCTCAGCAGTTGGAAGGCTGTAAATAGGTGGATCAGTACGAGTCTGATCTATACTCTGGTTTCTCTTCAATTCGTATAAATCTTTCACCTTTTACTACAAGTCTGATCTAGTAGTGGGACCCTGAATACCCTGTAGATCCTTCCCCCGACCAAAAAAGTTGTGTTTTCCTGTTGCAACAAGTACTATGAATTCACTGTGAAAATTTTGTAATATACTGAGAAATAAAATGAAGAAAATATAAGTTATGCATAAATCTATAGGCAAGAAACTACATATATATATATATATATATATATATATATATATATATATATATACACAGCCCTGAAGATTGAACACAGGGCCTTAGTCATGGTAATGGTTTAGCCCTGAGGTACATCCCAAACCCAGCCAGCTACGGATTTTTTTTTTTTTTTATTTTGAAGCAAGATTTTTTTCTCATTTGCCCAGGCTGGACTTGAACTTGCAATCCTCCTGCTTTGGCCTCCCGAGTAGTAGGAATTTATAAGTACGCGCCACCACATCAGGTCCCACTCACACTTTGCATGCTTTTTAGAAAGTGATTTAACAAGTACTAAAGGAAGACAGTAGTGACTAAGCTACTAAGACACAAACCTAGACACTTCGGGGGATGATTGTTGAATGCACTTGAGGTGTACATGGGTGTTGATTATACCCTTCTCTTTTTCTTTTCCTTTTATAAAATTTTATTCTTACATGTACAACAGGCTCCAAGAACACGCTTCATTGTAGTTATAGGTGTCAAGAGATGTCATGGCAGGGCATCCAGATATCTGAATAGGAATTGAATCCAGGGTCACCATCCGTGTACACACAAGGAACAGCTTATTTTTCCCCAGATTTCTTCATCCCACCTGTGGCCAGGGGATCCTTTCCCGTGGCCTGTGTCTTTAGCCCCTCCTTCCGCTTCTGTTTGAACGCTCTATCTTCCTCGTCCATCTCCTTGGCCTGACTCTCGGGCTGCTTCATGGGCTGCTTCTTGCCATCTTCATGGCCAGACATGGGGCCTGCGCATGTCGAGCTCAGAAGCCAGCAATGAGCCCGCTGGCCCACTCTCTGTACCTACGCCATTCTATTTTTGAACAGAAATTTCCCATGAAATAGAATTTGAAATAAAAAAGTTGGGCTGGGGAGGTGGCACAGTGGAATAAGCACTTCCTTGGCAAGTACAAGGGCCTGAGTTCAATCCCTGGTTCCACCAAAAAATAATAATAATTTAAAAGTTCATGTGAGAACCCTTATATCTTTTACTGAAATTAGTTAATAACACGCAAGTCAATATTTATTTCAATATAAAAGATAGTTTTGCTGGACCTGGTGGTGCACACATGTAATCCTTTGTTTGGGAGGCTGAGAGAGGCAAATTGAGAGAGTTCAAAGCCAGTCTGGACTATGTTGCATGACTTTGTCTCCAAACAAACAAACATAAAACAAAAATAAGATAAAATTTACAGTTATGCCAGTTAAAACTAAATATGTTGTTTATATGAAGATAATGTGAAAGATGATTTCCAACCTCTTTATTTGGCTTTTTTTTTGGACTGGAGATTGAACTTATTTCCAACTTCTGATGGCTAATATAATTGCTTATTTGGTGGAAAGATAATGGAAAAAATCAGAAAGCAATATAAATATACTATGTGAATGGGAAAAACGTAAGGCATTCCAATCTGCTGAGCCTTACACTGGGATCTCGCCTATGGCAGCCAACTTCTGGGGCAGAGGAGCCTGGGGCCGCCCACTTTCTCCATCCCTGTGCTGGCGGTGGGCACTAGCAAAAGCTGAAGGTGGCCTAGGTTTGTGTTTTAGGGCTTAACTCTTACTTCTGCTGCTTCTAACATTTGCTAAACTCCCTGAAGGATTTTTTTGTTTTGTTTTTATCTGTTTGTTTTTGAGACAGGTTGAGATCCTCAACCTGTAGTACAGGTTGGCTGGCCTTGAATTCACAATGTAGCCCCAGGACAGCCTCAAACTCATGACAAACCTCCAGCTTCAGCTGAGTATACAGCTGTGCACTACCATGCCCAACTTCAAGTTTTATTTTTATCTATCTATCCATCTGTCTGTCTGTCTGTCTGTTTGTCTATCTATCTGTCTGTCTGTCTGTCTATAATCTGTCTGTCTGTCTTTCTGTCTATCTATCTATCATCTGTCTGTCTGTCTGTCTTTCTGTCTGTCTGCCTGTCTGTCTATCTATCTATCTATCATCTGTCTATCTATCTGTCTGTCTTTCTGTCTATCTATCTATCTATCTATCATCTATCTATCTATCTATCTATCTATCTATTATCTGTCTATCTGTCTGACTTTCTGTCTATCTATCATCTGTCTGTCTTTCTGTCTGTCTGCCTGTTTGCCTATCTATGTATCTATCTGTATGTCTGTCTGTCCGTCTATCTATCATCTGTCTATCTGTCTGTCTTTCTGTCTGTCTATCTATCTATCTATCTATCTATCTATCTATCTATCTATCTATCTACTGCATTGGAGACTGAACATGGAGCCTCATGAAAACTACCACCAAGCTATGCCCAACCCCTCTTTGAGCCTTTACTATAAATAGAATAATAAAAATTCTCCCCACTGAATTGCTTAAGATGAACCTAAGATAACGTTTAAGCAAGAAGCAATATAATACAGTATGTAAGCCGGCAATTGTTGGAGATGGGCTATGGTCAGCATCTCCCTTGGTGGGATAAGATATCTAATGCCCAGACTTAAAGGAGGAGAAATTTCATTGGCTCGCGGTTTCACAGCTTTCCATTCATGGTTGGCTGCCTTCAAAGTAGACACATGGCAGAGAAGCATGGTGGAGGGCAGCCGCTCCCTTCACGGTGGCTGGGAGGCAACGTGCAGCTGAAGAGTCCCCGAGAGTGAAGGACAGTAAAGGGGACAGATACGGACCCCAAGGCCACACCCATCTAGAAACATCCAGAAGTGGGCTGTGCTAATCTACTAGACTCCTGAAGCACTCAAGTCAACATGTGCACTTATTTGTTTAATCTTTTATTTATTTGGTAAAGGGTCTCACTATGCAGCTCAGACTCGTAGTGATCCTCCTTTTTCAGTCTCTCTACTGCTGGAATTACAAACATGCACCCCCACGCCAGATTTGGGTGGCCAGCATGGTGTGCCCAGGGTTCTGGGGCTGGCATGGCACGTAGTATCAGGTATCAAACCCAAGGTCCTTGCACTTGCCAGGCAGGCACATAGGCCACCAAGCTATCTCCCAGCCCAACATATGAACTTACTCATCACATTCCACCCCCTGCCAATTTGACATCGAAACACATTTTAATTTCCAAATAAGCACAAGAACATAATTCCACCTGACATAACATAACTATCCCACGTGACACCAAAATTCTCTGATGGTTTCCCCAAAATCTAGAAAGTTCCATCAGAACTCAACCGTCCTCAAAGTCTTTCCTCTAAGACTCAAAGCATAGGCTTAGCTGTAGATCTCTGAAAAAAATCAAAATAAATGTTATATAATCTCAGTATCTACTAGCACAGGGTAAACATTTCCATTACAAAAAGGGGGACCAGAGAGATAGAAAAGAAGAGAAGCAAAGGAAGACCAAAGCCTAGTAGAACAAACATTGATCCCTACAGCTCAATATCTGGCGTCTAGGGCACATTATGGTAAAACATGAATTCCAGAGGGATTCAGCAACCCCTCCCTAAGATCTTGTTGGTTTCAGCCCAGATGACCTCTCCCTGGGCTCATTCTTCTCAGTCTGTGACTTTCCTTAGTTCCGTGTTCCAGGCATTTTAATTTCCTGGGGTCACCACTGCACTTTAGTTTGATTTCCACAGCTTCATAAGCATCACCCCAGGGACACATTACCTGGTCTCCCAGGCCTTTCATTGAAATCTGAGTGGCAGTTGCTATAACTCTACACTTCTTGCATTTTGGATGCCTTAAAAAATCAGCATCATTTAAAAAAAAAAAAAAAAAGAAAGAAAACATTAGGGGAGCCAGGGAGATGGCTCAGTAGAATAAGCACTGCCCTGGGAAGTGAAAGGACCTGTGTTCAATCCCCTGTTCTGAAAAAAAAGAAAGAAAAAAAAATCAGCATCATGTGAAGAATGCCAAGGTATGCTGTCAGCTCAAGCAGTAGCCAGACCCTTTTGGATCATGGCTGTAGTGGTCTCTGAATATCTGGATGGGTAGTGTGGTGAAATGAATCTTAGGGAATCAATTCTCTAGGTAGTCCCTGTCAAGCAGAGGGGGCTCAAGGGCTTTCCTCTCAAATTAAACATCTACACTTCTGTACCTTTGGTCTTGTCATGGGAGGGTCTGGCTGATTTCTGAGATGCCCATAACACATTTTTCTTTTTGTTCCACTTCAAAGTACGTAGTATTTTTTAAGAGCACTGATCTCTTCAGCAACCATGTTTTTGGTCTCAGCTTTCATATGATTCTTTTTTAGGCTCAAATTATTTTGCTCCTAGTTATCATCACAAATCTGGCTAAAAGAAGGTAGCAGTAGCTACAGCTCAGCCTGAATTCTGAGCTGGGTTAAAATTACCTCCACCAAATCAGTTAGTCTACAGTCATTCTACTTACTTCCCATGAAGTCTAAAGACTTGGCAAAATATAGTAAACTTTATGCTAAAATTCCCTCTGAGCCGGGCGTGGTGGCACATGCCTGTAATCCCAGCACTAGGGAGGCTGAGGCAGGAGGATTGTTGTGAGTTCGAGACCAGCCTGAGCTACAAAGTGAGCTTAAGGCCAGCCTGAACTGCACAGTGAGACCCTGTCTCAAAAAAAAAAAAAAAAAAAAAAAAAAAAAAAAAAAAAAAAAAAAAAAAAAAAAAAAAAAAA
>PVKA01009145.1:0-69618 GCA_004027165.1 Ctenomys sociabilis
GAGAGAGAGAGAGAGAGAGAGAGAGAGAGAGAGAGAGAGAGAGAGAGAGAGAGAGAGAGAGAGAGAGAGAGAGAGAGAGAGAGAGAGAGAGAGAGAGAGAGAGAGAGAGAGAGAGAGAGAGAGAGAGAGAGAGAGAGAAAGAAAGAAAGAAAGAAAGAAAGAAAGAAAGAAAGAAAGAAAGAAAGAAAGAAAGAAAGAGACAGGAGATGAAATTATTTTGAAAAATAAAAAGACAAAAAAGTGGTTTTGGAAAAACTGGCTTTCCACATGCTGAAGATGAAAAGTATTCCCTATCTTTCACCATGCACTAAAATAAAATCAAAATAGGTAAAAGATCTAAGTAGTAAAAGAGAAACACTAAATTTGCTAGAAGAAAAACTAGGCAAACTCTTAAAGACATTGGTATAGGTAAAGACTTTATGAAAAAACCCTAATCACACAGGAATCAACAATCACCTATTACAGGAAAACAACAGTGGGGAGAGCACCTTATTAAAAAACTTTTGCACAGCAAGAAAAACTACAAACAGAGGGAAGAGATAACCCACAGTGTGGGAAAAAAAGTTTTGCAGGTTTTCATCAGGCAAAATACTACTATCTAGAATATATAAGACTAATAATTCAGAATCCCCCAAATTTAAAGATCCAATCCAAAAAATAGGCATCTGAAATATACAGACACTTCTTAGACAAAAAAGTAGAAATGACAAATAAGTGTATGAAAAAAAATTAACATCATTGGTCATGGGAGAGATGTAAATTAAAGTAACACTAAGATTCCATCTCACTCCAGAAAGAATGGCTGTCATCAAAAATCAACCAATAACAAATCAGGTTGGATTCCAGGGAAAAGGAACCCTTCTCCACCATTTGTGGGAGTGTAGATTGCTACAAAACACTAGGGAAGTCATTGAGGAAATTCCTGAAAAATTATAATTAGAGGTCACATTTGACCTAGCTATTTTCCTACTTGGTATCTTCTTGAAAGAATTAAAAGTATCGTACCACAATGACATATACACAGAAATGTATATAGTGGCAGAGTTTGTAATAACTGAATCTTACAAACAGCTCAAATGTCCACCAACTGATGAATGCATAAAGAAGGCATTAGTTTTTTGTACAACAACGTATTACTCTGCAATAAAAAAATCAGCATGATTCATTTCCAGCTAAGTGGATGCACCTGGAAATCATACACTTAAGTGAATTAAGTAGGAAATATTTCCACAAATATATTCTGTTTTCTACCACCATACCCAGTCCAAATCGCACACTCCAAGGCAAGGACAGGGCAGGCCTGGCATGCAGGAGATCAAATCTCACTCCCTAAGTCTGCCTATGTTGGTGCTTTGATCCACTGAGCTATCTGGCCGGCCCTGGTTTGATTCTATACATCTACAGTAACATGTACATTCCAATAGAGTGCCTCACACAAGTGTTTTCATTTCCTAATGCACATAAATGTTATGCTTAAAAAATTACACATGAGTTATTAATTTTATAGTATAATTGCATGGTAAAGAGCCAGTGTGCATAGCTTAAATTAAGTTATTGATAACACATTCTAGAGGTCATCTGGTTCTTGATTCAGTTGCAGTTTTTGCTGTTGGAATGCTTAGGTCTTCTGAGTGATCATGGTGGTATTTAATGAAGAAATTTCTGTGACTGTTTTTAAAGTAAGAGAAGAGAAAAATTTGTTTATTGATTGATTCTTCCTTTCACAAAATTGATTTCCCTAGCAAAAAATGTTTGACCCCATTTAACACATAATAGAATTTCTTCTAAATGTGTAGCAAATCATCTCAAACTCTGATTTTTTTTCATATACTTTTGGTCATTTCAAAAAAGTTCAAAACAACTTCATCAGAAGTAGGTTCCATGTGAAGACACCATTTCCTTTGAATATCCATTAGTAGCAGCTCCAATCTACTAAATTTTATCATGAAATTGCAGAAGTTCAGTTACATATTCAAGCTTCAATTCTAACTGAAGTTATTTTGCTCCTACCACTAATTTACAGTAACTTCATCTGGTGGATTCTTTTTTTAATTTACTTTTTATTTTATTGAAGTACAAATATCAATGAGACAGTTTTATGACACCTTAACAGGACAGATTCGATAAATTAATACAGTGCAAACTGTATTCATAATGTTTTGGTATTGTACAAAGTGCATACAAGATATTATACTTACAGACATTATTATGGGCAAATGTCTCTTATCAATAAATTAAGAGAGTGTAGCTGTTTACTTATCTTACTTTGTATACCTGAATTACATCAAAGATTCAATAATTAATACTTTCTACCTTGTTATTTTCCTAGTGGTTGTCCATAGTACTAGAAGCTGACATAATATCCTGTCCAACCACCGTTAGTGCAAATCTTGCCTCTCATATAATTATGTAGAAGCATGGTATATCTATCCCAACTGTGCTGTCCATACACACACATCATGATTCTTCCTTTCTATACCCCCTCCTTTGTTTAGACCTGTCAAAGATGGGCGCTCCATTGTCATTCAACTGAGTTTAGGTGCCTGAACTCGGCGACAGAATCCAACACAGTCCAGTATTCCACAACAATAGTGAGTTATCTGAAGAAGTTGTGGACCATAGCAATTTACAGCTCAACTTATTATTATGACCCCTTGTTGCATACCTCATTTTTATACTTTTCTGCTGGATGGCTAAGAATGAGATAAAGCAAGCCCTATATACCAAAACATGTAGTTTTTGTTTCTGATGAGGTTAATGAAGTCACCTCAGGGTTTATCTTGTAATCCTGTACCTTATTCTGTAGATCCTTTGTCTGTGTCATCCATGTGGATGAGTCATGGCCAGTGCTTGACCAGTTTGCTCTCTGTGGGAGCCTGAGAGAAAGTTTTCTCTCCATGTGACTCTCCCCAGGCACACTGTAGAACTTCAATCTCTTTCCTCTGTGGCTGCATAATCTCCTTGTTCAGAAAATTTGGGGCACAACTGAGTTTCATGATGTTATAGTACAGGTTCACCTATGTCCTGAGTCTTCTCTGACCTTGAAAGGCTAGGGCCAAAATGTTGGCTGGCCTTGCGGCTCTTCTATTTCTACAATTTTGATCTGTGAACTTAGGTTGTTAACCATCCAGAAGGAAAGCTGATTAGTACCCTGCAGCATATACTGTTCACTTTGCCCTGTCTGACTCAACTGTTTTTAGTTGTTTTGTATATTTCTATTTCTATTTCTTCTTTTCACTTCTTATTCTAAGGAGACTATACAATATTTGCACGTGTGTGTCTGGTGGATTCTTGAACCTCTCAGCATCAGCCATGAGGGCTGGAATCAACTGCTTTCAACTGACATTAAGGTTGATATTTTGACCTGTGAATCACAAACGTTGCTCTTCTCATTTAGAATTTGAGGGCCAGCCAAATAGCTCAATGGATTAAAGTTCCTAAAAACAGGTACAGGGTCCCAGGGTTCAATCCCCAAGCCTTCTGTGCTGGCCCCGCCCTCAGGGCATGCTGAGCTGGCAATTGAGACTGGGGGTGGTGGTGCATGCCTGTAATCCCAGTACTTAGGAGGCTGCAAGCAGGCGCATTACTATGAGTCTGATCTAGTAGTGAGATCCTGAACACCCTGTAGATCTTTCCCTAAAAAATACAAGGAAAAAAAAGGAATGTGAATAATTTTCAGATTTTCAGCTTACTTTGCCCAGACCCAATGGAGATTCACTACCTATGATAGCTATAACCTTATGAAACATATTTCTTTTTCTTTCTTTCTTTTTTTAATGAAAGATACATCTTAATGACTTGCAAATTGAAATTACTCCTTGATTCCTAGGCTACTGAGTGGATGTCGGTCCAGAAAACACCCAACCCATTTAGTCTCACTGGAGAGTTACATTAGGTGACCAAATGTACTGTCAAAGGGCAGCAATACTTTGGAATAAATCTACATCTCAGTGGACCTAAAAAGTTAGCACACCATGCTGCAAACAGATGAGCTGTCACTAAGGCTTTGCTGTTCCACTTATAGAGCACAGAAGAGTAGAGTTAGCTACTTGAAGACCATTGGATCTTCAGAATGATAACCTGCAGGGAGTAGCTGGAACTGGAGATTGTTCACACTTTTGAGGCTAAGACATAACCTGCCCTGACAACATTGAGGGCATGAGGCAAGCCACACAATCAAGCTGTTCCAACTCACAAACAAGTTGCTAGGCAGAGAAATTGAATCTGATATCAACCTCTCAAGTGTATAAATCAATGCTCTGCCGTCCTTGGCCAGTTCCTTTGCTCACATTCCATGGACGCGCTCCACCTGACCTCAGCTTTCTGTCTCTTTTACTTCTCTATACTCTCACCATCCTTCCCTTCAAGAACTTCCAGGGCCATGCAAGACATGACAATAAATAATTATTGGCCTCCACTTTAGGACAGTAGCTATGACAAGAGTGTCATCTGGTCCTTTGAAGCTTTTTCTCCACTATCAATCTCCTACTTAGACAATATCTTCTTCCAGTGTAAGGCTATTTTGTCTAAGGCAAAAATCTACTGTTGAGTGTAGCATTCTGCACTCCCAAGTTACTCTGTTGCCTGGATTTTATGGCATAATAGGTTATAGCTTCTATATCAGCATTTGGTTTTTCACTTTTACTTTATAGATGTAGTTTCTCTCCTTTAGCCTCATGAACAATTCTCTGATAATTCTAACTTGGCTTCAGGAGCTTCCATAACTTTATTTGCCTTCATAGAATTGAAAACAATGGAGGTCCTGTTCTGGATGAAGCTTTGGTGTAAACAAATGTTGTCGTTGTCTTAATCTTATGCCCAAACTATTAAATCTTTCTCTATATTGACAATAAATGCTTCTCTTCCTTGTCATTAGTGTGTTCAGCTGGCAATGCTTTCAATTTCCTTTAAGAACTATTTCTCTGCTTCAATACCTTGGCTAACTGATGCAAAGGCCTGCCTTTTAGCCAGTCTTAACTTTTAGTATGCCATCCTCACCAATAAAAATCATTTCTAGCTTTTGAATTAAAGTAAGAGAAGAACAATTCTTCTTTTTAATTTAAACACTTACAGACTGTTTTGAGTTTATAAATTGGCCTAATTTCAACAGTGTGTGATTTAGGGAATAGGGAGACTCTGAGGTGGGGGAGATTTGTGGGAATGGGTAATGGTTAAAGAAGTCAGAACACATACAGTATTTATTAGTTAAAATTTCCATCTTCTATCCCATTGCTAGAACACAGCTTCTGACACAAAGAAGTTTAAGTTGGCTCACAGTTGCAGGGAACTTATTCTATGGTTTGCTCACTCCAAAGCAGGAATATCATGGAAGAAGGGGATAATGTATTAATTGCTTAGCTCAGGGTGGTCAGAAGCAGAGCATGGGAACAGTGCCAAAGAAGAAGTGAAATGAGGAAGCAGGTATAAACTGAAAGATCACACTTGTATGACCAGCATGGGCACATCCAGGACTGTACTTTCTTAATCCTGTGGGTGGTACCAAAGCAAATGAAGTTGGCAGTCTTAACTGTCATGTGGTTCCTGATGCTCCAGAACAATTACAACACTAATGTTTATGATCAGTGATTATAGATCGCTATGGCAGATTCAGTGCTACTGGAAATATTTGAAGTATTGCAGGAATTACCACAATGGGATGCAGGTACCCCTGCTATTGGAAAATGCTATCAATAGCTTTGCATTATTCAAGGCAGTCAAGAATCTTCATTTGTGAAGGTGCAGTAAATGCAAAGACCAGTAAAGTTGACCACAATAAAATAAGATGTGTCCATATGCATATGGGGGAATATTTCAGATATTTAGTGAAAGATGGCTTTCTTAGTGAATTCTGTTGCACGTCTCCCAGTTGCCCTGCCCTCATCATGATAGGCACAACTGTGGTACAACCAGCATGGAAGGAAAACATCTAAAAATTTATAAGCATGTTTAACCTTTGATTCAGTAATCTCATTATTAGGAAGCAAATTGAAATTGCTCCTGCACTAGTATGTAACATGTTGTGAATTGTGACATTGTTTGTCACGGCAAAAGATTGGATATAAGTCTAAGTGCATACTGTAGAGGATTCAATTCACATAATTGAATTCAATTATGACATACGGTCATAAAGAAAGTGAAGCATATCTCTGTATTTTGATAGCATATAGACACTAGAACCTATTAAGCAAAGAAAGTAAAATGTAGAGCTCACTAACAATAATAAACTGTGCTTGGCTGGGCGTGGTGGCGCAGGCCTGTAATCCCAGCACTCGGGAGGCTCAGGTAGGAGGATTGTTGTGAGTTTGAGACCAGCCTGAGCTACAAAGTGAGCTTAAGGCCAGCCTGGACTGCATAGTGAAACCCTGTCTCAAAAAGACAAAAATAAATAAATAAATAAATAAACTGTGCTTTGTAAAGTAAAATAAAAATATAAATATGTATTTTTATATGTGTACAAATTTTGGAAACATAAATGAAAATAAATAAAAATATTCATTGTAAATGTACGAGTGGCAAGGGGGATGAATGTTAGGATTTCTAAGTATATGATCTTAATATATTACTTGAATTTTAAAACTATTTTTCATATTTAAAAATAAAAAATTCATTTCAAACAAAACCAAACCAAGAATTTTTGTCAATAAAGAGGTTGGTGTTGTGAAGATTCCTCTCTTGAATTTGTCTACTGAAGAAAAAGAAGGAAGCATTTTATTATTTACTTATGCAAACTCTATATCAGAATTAGCACACAGCTCTTGTCAAAGAGAGGTAGATATTTAAAAAATGGTAAAGTAGAAGGAATGGCAAGATTCAGGAATTATTTTTTTCATCTCTACCAAATAATTCAGAGGAGGATACACTATTAAATGCTTAAATAATTGAGACTCACCGAAACTGAAAATTCACAGAGAACCAAAGTGACACTTGTAAATAGAAGTCCTGTATTTTCCTGAGAAGGAAAATATAAACTGGCATCATTATCTCCTGAAACAGAAGTAAATTTTTATCATCCTTAACAGTGTTATGCTGTCTAATTCACAACTAGCAGGTAATATGTTTATTCGGATCTAACATAACATAAACACAATATGATATTCTTGAGAAACATTGTTCAACCTGAGCACTCATATCTTTGGGTCAAATTATCAGCTTATATGAAAATGTTACAAAAGAACATATTAAAGGCGCTCTGACAGGAACACCTAGACCCGTGCGGAAGGTGGGGGCACCCCATAGGGCCTATTCTTTTTTTACAAGTGAATTTTCAGAAAGGATAAAGAGGTTGTGACAAGAACTAAATCTAAAAGAAAACATAATTTAGAGCTTGATTTAATTCTTATTTAGACAGACAAACTCTAAAAGATCTTTTGAAGATGATTAAATATGAAACAAATACTAGAGGAGGCATTAAAAAATTCTAATTTCTTTGATGTGATTTGGGTACTGTGATTAGGTAGGGAGATATCCTTTTTAGAGAGTTGCACCTTGAAATATTTAGAGAAGAAAGTAATTTATTGAAAATACCTTAAGAAAAAAATAAATGAGACAAACTAGGTACAATGTTAATCATTAAATCTAGATGATGAATACATGTTAGTGTTGGTCAATATTTTATTATTTCTACCATTACTATGTTTGAAAGTTTTGCTTTAATAAAAAGCTAAAAAGTAAAATTGGAATACACAAAAACAACTGGCCCAACTTCCATTTTCATCTTTGTACTTCTTAAAGACCTGGAGGAAATAAGCAGATTCAGAAAAGTGGTCTTGAAACCATAATAGAAACCACAAGTTGGGGGCCAAGGAGATGGCTCAGTAGAATAAGCACTTCCCTGGCAAGCCCAAGGGCCTGAGTTCAATCCCCAGTTCTGTCAAAAAAAAAAAAAAGAAAAAAGAAAAGAAACCACAAGTTGAAACTGAAAGTCAGGCCAAAGGCTGAGCATCTACCTACCTGTGAAAAAATTATTATAATTAAGCCATTGGAGGAACATTAAAAAATAAATGCTGTGAAACTGAAGAATATTACATGTATCTTAAGTTGGGATATGTAGTACACAGTACATATCCAACATCCCGCACAGCTCTCCTATACTTTTGAGACTAAGCTTTAGACTCTTAGACACATACAAAAATGGGGTTTATGGAATAATTCACTGCAACATCGGGAATATCATTGATTCTGAGCACAGGTTACCAAAAATTTCTTTGAACTGGTTTACTAATTATCAAATAACATGCATTCATTTAACTTGCTTACAAAGTATTAATCCCTAGCACTCTGTCAAAGGTAAAAAATTTTACATAAACCTTTTCCAGTTAATTTTATCTACTCTGAAGAAGGAAATGGTCATAGCTAGAAGTATCTGGATAGTAGAAGGTTTTTCAAACTCTATGTATAAAATACTTGTGGATGACATCATCTTGGCAGAATTGTAACTAGCATAAATTTCTAGGTAGCGTTTGTAATTAGTAGAAAAAAATAATAGTTAAATATTTAATTTGTTTGGGAGTTGCTCCCGAAGACTGTTATTATGGGAGCACTTCCTTGATGCTGTAAAATTTTTATATTTTAAGAAGTGCTTGATGTGTCTGACACATGCAGTAATGTTAATAGGTCTGAACTCTAACAGCATTCCTCATCTTTAATGTTGAGTTTGCTTCAAGATTCTGCCTGTGGAATAATAATCTGAGTAATTATTGTGCATTAATAAAAATATACTTCAGATTATAGGAAGATTAAGATTCCCATCAAAACCCAAGCTGGTATCTGATTAAAAATTGAGTAGAACTGTTTATGGGTCAATTTAGGAAGCAGATGAGTCTGCGTTCATCATTCTTATCTTCTTATTTTTTTTTTCCTTTGAAATGTAATACTAAAGAAAGATAGCATACTTGTCTCCTTGTCTTTGTGGGCAGGCAAGAACCTTATTTGTTTGTGAGTCCTTTCTTCAAGATTGTAAAACTACCTCCTGTCATAAAGATAGGAGAAACTTTAACTTTCCTCTGCTTAATACCTTTAGAAAACAGCCTTTGATCCTTTGCCAAGATGGTCTGTAGGAGGTATCTTATGTCTTTCTATAATGGCCTACCTTGGTAATCTTGCCATTCTGCTGTAGGTACCAGTAAGAAACACAGCCATGGCTTCTACATACATATAGAAATAGAAGGTCAGTAGGTCAGGAGGTCTGAACTAAGTGTTTTCATATGCTCCATTGTCCATATTATTTACTTGTCCATACAGGTTCAAGGAACAACTGCTTCATTTTTCCTGTGGGCTTTTATTAGAGGGAAAATTTAGAGCCATCCAACTGTTTCCCACGTTCCACTCTGCCTCTGTCTATTTTATCCAGCTTGTTATGGTAGTTTTAGCTTCTTGGCCCATTGCAGGTATTCACTGTAATGTTTTGCAGCTTATCATCTTCAGTTTGGAGGTCATTCTAAATTTCTTACCCCACTTCCTATAGTTAAATGGTGGTTCTTGTAGAATTACATCAGAAGAATTCTGAAAATATATATTTTTTGAGACAGAGTCTTACAATGTAGTCTTACTGTTCTGGCCTTGGACCCACCATGTAGCCCAGGCTGTTCTCAGAGTCACAGTGATCCTCTTGTCTCGGCCTCCTAAGTGCTGGAATTATAGGATGTGCCACAGTGCCTGGCTTAGAAACAGTTACTTTGACAGGAAAAAAAAATACCATCAGAATTCTATAGATACAGCAGCAAAATCCCATGGACACCAATCAGTATCCATCATATGATGTCATTTGATCAGTATTATTGTGATTTATACACTGAATAACTAGAGATGTTAGAAGTGAATTGGAGAAAAATCCAAATGGGAATTACAAGAAGTTAAGCAAAGCACACACAGACTGAAATAAACTTCCTTTTTGCACCCGTTTGTGTTAGTCACAACACTGCTTTAAAACAGTACTGAATTAAAGAAAAATAAATAAAAATTAAAAATTCCACTTATTTTAAGCAGCAACTGAGGACTATTGCAGTGTCTGGATCAAAAGTCAAGCTACTGCAAATGTCTAAACTGTTTTCATGTACTAACTTCTCCTTGTTTTAAATAATTGGTTTTCAAAAACCAGAAGTAAGGCCGGCCAGATAACTCAGCAGACTAGAGTGCGTGCTTAGGCCATCTCAGGGACCAGCGTTCAATCCCTGGTGGGCTGTGCTGGCCCTGCCCCTCAGGGGCATGCTGAGATGGCAAATGAGACTGTCATGGTGGCACACGCCTGTAATCCCATCACTTGGGAGGCCGAAACAGGAGAAACACTATAAATCAGATCTATATAGTGAGACCCTGTTAACCCTGTACTAAATACATAAAAAAAGAAAAAATAAATAATTGGTTTATTCATTTGTAGCTTATTGCTACCTCTCCCTCATTGTAAAAAATACTAGTTATTGTACCTAAAAAGTACATACATTTTGCTTAGCTGCCATTAGTGATACTGAAAGTGAATGGAAAATTTCTGGCAAACATGAGAACACATTCAAGAACTGATAGGGCAACAAACATAGTAACATTAACTGTTCCCAAATTTGCATTTATTCATGTGTCCAGGGTCAGATTTCGGACATCAAATTGGGTTGGGCCAGTATAAATTTCAACAATGTTTGCCTATTGTTCTTTCCAATAAGTTGTCTCTCAGTCTTAGTGTCAAATATGATATAGACTCATATATATAGCTATAATTGTTAAAATCAGTTCTACTCCTTGGGATGGTGTTAAATAGTTAAAGATTTGAAAAACATAGCATAATGAGTTTTTCATAGTTAATTTTACTAATTTTAAAAGATTATCCTTTATTATAGTGGTACTATAATCTGTTCTTTGTATTGAAATAAAGTCTTCCAATTTTGAAGAAATAGTAATAGTAGATGATGGTTGTTGTAATGTGTACTTTATGTTTTAATTTAGTAAACCTATTTTTCCTTTTCTGTATTGTTTTCTACTGGCGTAAGACAGGGTTTACTCATTCTGGCTATCTAAAAGTCTGAGACTAACTGTCACATATTCTTTTTTGTTTGTTTGTTTGTTTTTGTTTTTATTTTGGCCAGCTCAGCCCATCATAGGGGTTCTAGGCATGTAGTGCCAGGGGTAGAACTGTGGCCCTTGTGCTTTGTCTAAGCTTGCCTAAGCAGGTGCTTTAGAATGCGGAGCTATCTCAATGGCCCAAAAGCTAAGCATGCCTGAAACCTATGGCTTTTTTTTTTTTTTTTTTTTTTTTTTGTGGTACCAAGGATTGAACTCAGAACCTTGTGCTTGCCAGGCAGGCATTCATTCTCTAAACTATCTCCCCAGCAAACTGTTACATATTCTACTTTGTGATGAAAACATTTTCTAATAGGTTACTCAATAAGACCAGATTTGGGAAGAAAACCAATGTCAAAGATATTTTTCAAGTTGTAAAATGATTGATACAAATCCCTTTGTTACACAAGGTATTTCTGAATTGAAAAGAACAGATCTTGTGAGTAAAGTTAGAATTAACATAAAAGATCTTTAAGAGTTTATACTAATTTAGTGATTTCAAATAAATCAGGTTCATATGCCAAAATCTGTTCTTTAGAGCTAGCAGGCTTTCCCCTTTCTTTTTCCCTGCGGAACTGAAGGTTAGTGGGAAGTCAGCTGCAGGGGTCAAGTGTTTGCCTGACACTGTGAGGCACTGTTTATGAAAATAAATGCACATAATGTTTATATATATCTAAAAGTAGAAGGCTAGGATGATGGTGTTCGTTAGATGTAATTAATTAATGTAATTAAGTGCTTCTCAGTGCTTTATCTTTAGAAAAATTTCCCTTTGTATTAAATTTTAATTCTATTTATTTGTCTTTTGTCCCTTCGAAGCCCCCCTTCAAGGCTTTAAAGTTTTGACAGTCCTCTAAATTGTCAGAAAAGATAGCAATGCTTTGCATAGTCTGTTTTGCTCTTTGAGTATGGATATGAAGATAGAGGTAAGTTTTCAGGGAAAACTTGTGGAAAGCACCATATAGAGTTCCAATATAAATGTAGACCCTGACCTGTTTTAAAAGATATTCACTGTCAAAGAAGAAAAATAAGTAATGTTTCATGAGCAGAGTGCAACATTTCATTTCTTTCAGAAGATACCATTCTTTTTTTTTTTTTTTTTTTTTTTTTTTTTTTGGTCTTTTTGAGACAGGGTCTCACTATGCAGTTCAGGCTGGCCTTAAGCTCACTTTGTAGCTCAGGCTGGTCTTGAACTCACAACAATCCTCCTGCCTCAGCCTCCCGAGTGCTGGGATTACAGGCATGCGCCACCATGCCGGGCTTAGAAGATAGCATTCTTGAAGTTTCCAAACCAGAGTACCTTTTGTGCCTCCCCCACGAGGGTTGTGTTTGCAATTTTATTTATCATTTTTTTGTCCAACCCCTAGGTTAGTTGCCAGGACTTGATTTTATTGACGTCTTGACCAACTCTCCTCTTCCTCACGAGCTTGACAGGGGCGCGCGCAGCCGGGGCCTAACTCCAGCAGCCCGGCTGTCCTGTTCCCAGCCTCAGGACCCGGCTCTCCCTGGACGGGACGGTCCCGTGCTCCGGGCCCAGGGTTTGTCCCGGGTGGAGCTAGCTGGGCGAGGGCGCCCGGGCTGCTCCGGCTGCCTCGCTGCCTCGCTGGAGTCGGCAGGGATCTCGGAGGCAGGGGACGGGCTGGCTGCCCCGGAGCTCGCGGGGTCGAGTCCCGCCCCGGCGGGGCAGAGGGGGCGCTGCAGAGTCCAGGGTCTGGCTTGGGGCGCGAGGAGGGCGTGGCCGGCCACCCGGCGTGGCTGTCCCGGGAGGAGGCAGGAAGCCGAGCCCTTCTCGGGCACATTCACGCCGCTTCTCTGCTCTAACTCGGAGCCCTGCGAGGGAGAAGGGCCACTTCCCTGGAGGGCCCTGGCATTTGCTTAGAATCCGAGGCTCCTAGGTCTGAGACAGCCCTGCGGCCGCGGAGCTGGACAGTGCAGGAGAAGCTGCAGGGGCCGGAGCCGGGCGCGCAGACCCCAGCGGCAGCTGCCTTTGCCTCTCGGGATCCCTGTAAGAAGGCTGACCCAGACTGCAGGTGCCGGCCTCTCGCGGGGAGGCTACTGCTGCCGGAGGAGAAGGACCCTCGCCGGCAGAGCCGGGGTCAGGGGTGCCATGCTCCTGTCGTGGCTCGCCGGTCTCGGAACTGGCCTCGTTTTCCTGCACTTTGTGCAGAAACTTCTGTTCCCTTACTTCTGGGAGGACTTCTGGTTCCTGCTGAAGGTGGTGAGCAATGGAATTCACATGGAGATGTACAAACGGAGAGCACGGCTGGACACTGTGCTGGAGAAATTCTTGAGGCATGCCAAGAGGCAGCCCCAGAAACCCTTCCTCATTCACGAGGGACAGATCTACACTTATCAGGATGTGGACAAAAGGAGTAACCGAGTGGCCCAAGTCTTCCTGAGCCATTCCTCTCTGCAAAAAGGGGACGTCGTGGCTTTGCTGATGAGCAACGAGCCTGACTTTGTTCAAGTGTGGTTTGGCCTCGCTAAGCTGGGCTGTGTGGTTGCCTTCCTCAACACCAACATCCGCGCCCAGTCGCTGGTGCACTGCATCCGCACCTGTGAGCCCAGGGCCCTCGTGGTGGGCGCAGGTAGAGTATGGTGTGTGGTGGGCTTATGCAGAATGAAAAATGACTTCTACCTTAGTGCTTATTTAGCATAGTGCATAACCTAGATGTGCGATTAAGAGTGAATACTAAGGATAGAGAAGTTTAATGATTCTGTGGCCAGTAGTTTAACACGTCCTCCGTCCTTTAATTATGGACTCTTTAGTAGGGTAGTAATATGAAGATGGCTTTAGAAAACTTTTATGAAATCCCAGCTTCCTATCATTTGGAGAGGGGGCGATTTTCATGTTACTGGTGTAAGCAGTTGGAGTAACAAGTGAGAAAACTTGGCCAACTCTAGCAAATGTTTGATGAGTAAGAAAGTAATCTTGACATCAGTGTGGAATACCCACATTCCTCTAATAGCAGGAAGATGATCAAGTAGGGCTGCATTTTCAGCAAAGATGCCTTTAGATTTGAAGCTCATGGATTCTAATCTTTATATCTGCTCTCATTTTATCCTGCCTGCAAGCTCGGAGTTGCCCAAGCTGCCCCGCAGTGGGTGGACTCTCGTCACAACTGCATCTGAAATAAGCAAGGTGCAGAAAAGTGTAGCTCTTCACGCTGTGACTGCCCATTGTCCTGCCAGCCAGCTTGTGGCCTGATGAAGTGGGAAAATGTTTACTTTCAAGCACTGATTCTACCCTTTTTAGAACTACGCAATGAGAAACCAGAAAGTGTCCCTTGTTCACTATTTGTTTAGGTTTTCCTTCTGTCTTTGGGACTGAACTTCTCACCTTGGAAGCAGGTTGACTAGTACATTTAACTTGCAGTGATTGGAGCATTGAGCAGAATAAATGAGTCATACAGAATTTTGACAAGGTGACAAAACAACATTTGTTAATGAATGCAAATGTAAATGCAGTAGGAAAAATGGTCAAAGTTCATCTAAGGATACACTGTGATATTTTTGACAGTATTATTCAGCCCAATTAAATTCCTGAGTTTTATTATTATTATTATTATTATTATTATTATTATTATTATTATTTGGAGAACCGAGGATTGAACTCAGGCCCTTGCACTTGCCAGGGAAGCACTTATTCCACTGAGCCATCTCCCCAGCCCTGATTCCTGAGTTTTAATAGTAAATGTACAACACTATGCTTAAAAATGATAAAACATAAATTCCCTTTAGAAGAGCAAACTAAAAAGTCCCAGAGTATTTCCAGCAAGATTTTATGTGGCAGCGATATTGAGGCCAATCTGAGAAGCATCCTAAAATCCGAAGAATTCCTTTTAAAGGGCCTAGTGTGGGTGATTTCAGAAAAAATGGAGATTTCAGACTTTGCTGTTCTAACTTATTGCTTAATTAGGTCCAAGTAATTCTGAAGTTCTATTGTGCCAGCTTTAGCTGTGCTTGACAATAATTAATTGCAGTATTTTCTTTTTTAAAATAACAACAGTCACTTTTTTTTTTATGCTGGAGTTTAGAAAATTTATTCAATAAGTAAGTCACCTGAGGCATTCAGCTGAAGCCATAGTAATCTTTCCTTTTTATCTCCAAAACATAAATTACAGATATTTTTCAAATGTGGGACAATTTTATTTTGATTAATGAATAAGATTTGTGTGGTGTTATTGAGGAGTAAGCCCAGGAGTTTCATATTGAGCTATGTCCCCAACTTGGTAAAAATTACATATTTTTATTTTTTGATACAGTGTCTCATTAAAAGTGTTCCAAGTCTGTCTCAGTGTGTGATCTTCCTGCCTTGGCCTCTCAAACGCTGGGATTATAGTTCTTGAGCAAGCCTATCTCAAACTTCTTTCATTTTGGATTTTTCTGATGGAGATATGCCAGAGAATCACTGTCTCCCCCAGGCCAGTGTAAGGAGATGGGAAGATGAGTCAAGTGGTTGAGACAGAGATGAACCAGGGGAGACTAAATTTAATGTACGGTTTGAAACTTAACTAGTAATTCTACTTCTAGTTTATTATACTAGGTTGCCGTGTTACTCTAAGCCATAAGTTGGTGATCACACCTTCTACTTCACAGGACAAAAATTCTCAGGCTTCAATAGTGAGTAGTTTTTGCTATGGAGTGACTGAGTCCTGGTGTATAGCAACTAGATCCTTAGCAAATTAAAGCGACTGCTATTATGAATACAAAGTCATGCTGAAGATTTTCATAAGGGAATCTCATTTTGTTGCTGCCATGTGATTTGGTGATAGCTGTAAGAAAATTAGTGTGCCCTTTATTTGAAATAAAACCCTGAAAACATTATTCATTAGAAAAGTTGTATCTTTGTTCAGCACTGTAGAATCAGTTTTAGACAACTTTGAGAGGACAGACCAGCAAATATGTTAACAATAGTTGGAGGGTCTGTCATCGCTGGCATCAGCCGACTTTTTTCAGGGTTAAGCAAAGCAAAGGCATCAGCTAAGCTACAGAATAGTAGAAAGTTTATTCTTGCTGGTGTAACAAATAAAATATCAGCAGTTAGTATTTACTGTCTAACTATGAGGAAGTTTGACTATGCATAAGGCCTTGTCAAGTGCAGTCTATGGTGTGGAGGCTGACACGTAAAATAATTTATTTAAGGTAACTCAGTAAGTTGCAGAACCCGAACTCCAGACCTCTTCTCTGCTTCTACACTTTGCTCATATGTCATTTAAAAATTGTATATAATTACATATATTATTTGACATTTTTATCCATAATAATAGTGATGATAGTAACTAATAAGCTCTTCCATTTCAAAATTATTTGTAGATTACATAGTACTTTTACATGTTTGCTTGGTACCAGGAATTGAACACAGGACCTGTGTTTGCCAGATAAGTGCAGTGCCGCTGAGCTATATCCCCAGCCCTTCAATGCCGTTTCCTTGTGGTCCTCACCACTACCATGGGACTTAGATATTAACCATCTTTTAATGATGAGGGAAGAACAATTACAGTGGGCAGGTAATCTGCAGAACCTATGAACCTAGGACAGGTGCTGTGGGACTGGAGTCCAGATTATTTTATGCTAAATCTAAAAAGCCAGAAGCATTGACCTTTGTCTTTGTTCTTTTTTCTCTTATTCTTTTCCTAGCCTCCCTCTTCTGTTGTACCCTCTTTCTCACCTTTTTTATCCACCTCCCTTCTCTCAGCCCCCTTTCTCTAGGTCCTCTTGGCTCAGGAGTGCTGAGTGACCCAGGTAAATCCTGATATCCCTTAGCTAAATGGCAAAGAAGTTAGTGTAACTGCAGTAAAGAATGAGGTCGAGAGCTCTTTGGGTTGAAGAAATTTGTTCTGTTCATTACCATATTCTCAGGAGATAACACCAAGGAGATGTTCAACAAGTATTTATCACTTGGATTAATTGATTGATAAATAATTAAAAAAAAACTATGAGGTGCAATGAGGGGTTGGTAAGTCCCAGTTGACTTTATGGCTTGGTAACACATGTTACACTCTTTTCTCAATTTTAGTAATTGGTTTTCAGGTTTTGAAATGGTCTGGATTTATTCATTGTGTTGTTTGTGATCAGTATCGCTAAACATTAGAATTATTGCTTCGAAAGATGACAAATGCTTTAGATGAAAAGTCATCTACATGATTTCAGGCTTATCTACGTGCATATTTTTTGTTTTCCCACTTTTCTCAGTGCATCACTATTAAATAATTATAATCAATAACACATAAGGCAGGAGGATTGTTGTGAGTTCAAGACCAGCCTGAGCTACAAAGTGAGCTTAAGGCCAGCCTGAACTGCACAGTGAGACCCTGTCTCAACAAGACAAAACAAAACAAAACAAAACAAAACAAAACAAAACAAAACAAAGAAACAGATAAACTTCATAAAGTATTATTATCCTAATCTCTTCTATGTTAGTTCTATCCAATATTGAAGATAAGACCAAAAGTTTTTGCACTGAGCTACATTCCTGATACTTTTTAAAGATTTTTTAAAAATAAGTATGCAATAAGTCACTAAATTAATTGCCCCACCTGGGCTCAAACCTGTGGTCCTTCTGCCTCAGGCTCACAGAAGGCAGGGATTATAGGTTTGTGTTGATGTGTCTTACTAGATTTAGTAATATTTTACACCTGAACCTATTTTAGATTTCTGTTCACAATAAATGAAACATTCTATCTCTTCCTGTACACACAGTAATGCCTGAAGCTGTTACTTTTCCTGGGAGACTGTGCTCAGGCTGCAGATCAAGTGGTCTGCTGAAGAATGGGCCATTGTAGTTCTCCAGATGTCTTTTAGGCATCAAGGCAACAGCTTTCAAAAGAGCAAGAGACAAAGCTGCACAAATAAGGACACTTTAAGTTTTATAGAAAACCATACATAAATGCCTCCTGTGAACTTTTTGTTATCTTATGCATGGACTACAGTTTCCTTACACATTGCACATTGAATCAATTTCTTTCTTTTTTTTTTTTTTGGTTGTTATTCTTTTTGTATTTTGTGCAAGGTCTCACTACGCAGCTCAGACTCGTAGTGATCCTCCGGTCTTTGGTCTCCCCAGCGCTGGGCTTACAGGTGTGAGCCATCACATCTGGATTCAGTGGCTGGCTCCGCGTGCCCAGGGCTGGACTGGTGCAACATGTGGTACCAGGGATCTAATCTCCACCCCTGAGCTTGCCTAAGCAGGCACTGAGTCCACTGAGCCATCTCGCCAGCCCTCCTTGTAGTTGTTAAAATGGCAACTTTTCATTTTTTCCCCAGCCTTAGATTTAGGTCAATCAAGTATTATTTCTGCTCTACAAGAAAGCAATAGGTTTTAGTAATTAAAAAGTATGGGATGATCATCGGACTAAATAGAGAACTGAGAACAGCAGAATGACTGAGACCTATGATCTATGAGTAGAAAAGGAGGGAACTAACCATATTATGACAACTGCTTTTGAAAATATTTATGGTAACAACGGTGTTGTGGCTGCCCTGGAGACTGTCTCCCCAAAGCCTCAGGCCCTCAGGGGTGGAGCGAAGAAGTCAGTCAAGGCGACTTGCTGTAGGAGATGGGGGCGGGCATCCGGGCATCTCACCCTTGAGGGCGCAGTCTTACCCTTTCTCTTCCCCGCAAGCTTTGCTTCTTGTGCTTTCCCCTTAGTTTGCTACACTTCTATAGTTGGGTTTACTTGAATGATTCCTGTTTTGGGGAAAAAGAAAAAGACAAAATTTGTTTCAACTCCTCCTACAAATAAAAACAATAAAAGAAGTGGCCAGGGTTGAAAAGAAAAGAAAAGAAAAAAGAAAGGGCAGTCTCCCAGTCTCCCTCCCCTGCTTTTCCATTCTGCCCGTGCATCCTGGACACCAGAACTTGAGTGGCTTCTCTTCCGGCAGACCCCTTCACTACTCCTTGCTGCCTTAAGCCCCCCAGCCGCGCACTGAGGTCAGTACAAACTGTGGCTCATAATAAACTTCCTCCTTAAAATTGTGGGCATTGGGTTTTGTGTCCCAGTGACGATAATGTGAGTGAGGCAACGGGTCTTAAAACTTTAGGAAACAGAATTTATAGCCCGGTACACCTGAAATAAACTAAAGTCCTAACATTTATTAACTTAGGCAGGTCAGATAACTTTCTTAACCTTGAATGGCCTTCAAACTGGTGTTTGATTTCCTTAAAAGAGAGATAACATTATGTTTCCTAGAATTATCTTCATTATTAACAAAGCAATGCATTTAAAATTAATTGAAGCAATGCTTACAAAATTAATTGGCACATCATTCATGAAAAGTGAATTGTGGGGCTTATATGAAATATTAGGATCTATGTGACAATATGCATTGCTTCTGAACATTGTTAATTTAAGCATCAGTTTTCTTAGGAACCTCAGCCTGCCTATGTGTGCTATTGCAAACTTGTGTCCTTCTGCATGAGATGATTGTTATTCATATGTAAAGAAATCTACAAAGTCACTTTGTATATTTTGTAAATATTCCTTTACCATTTGGGAATCTCAAGTTCCCTATTTATAACTGATTTTCATATTAAGCTTGTTAATGCACAAAACTCTGAAGCTTTGCGGTTGCTGTTTTTCAAACCCGGGGCCTCACCCTGCTAAGCATAAGTACTATTACTGTGCCTAGCCCTGCATAAAAATTTAGAGTTGAAATATTTGCCGGAGTATCAAGCTCCACAATTAATTGATTCTCTTCCTATACCTTTGAAAATATTAGTTTGTTTACATGGAATAAGATAGTAATATAATGTTTTCAATGCAAAATGAATAGTGAAACTGATGTCAATGGCATGCTGAAAGGTTATGTGAAATTTTTACTTACTGGTTTTATAGTCTTAGAAATGTAAACAGGAGATGTTAGTGATACAAAAACTAGAAATCAGTTTGTTCAAAAGAGCTATTGTGTGCTCAGTAGGGAGTTCATTTGTCTGTACTGATGCCTGCAACCCCATCTAACCGCTTTGCATATGGGGGAAAACAAACTGAAAGAACACTTCTCATTTAAAAAGGACACTGAGCCTTCTGTTGCAATGCAGACAGGAGTAGTTGTAGGAAATCTGGTTGTGTAGTTTTCTGGTAGGAGTTTACTGCCATCACCTGGACCTGTGGTGTGTCCCTGGTGCAGAGCTCAGCGCCCCAGCCTCCAGAAGCTGGCCTCACGTGCTCCTGACGTTGCTACAGGCCTCTGAGGTAGCGTGTTTTGCTCAGAAGTAAACCTGTAAAAAATAGAGCCTAAATTCCTTGAAGCATTTAAATAAAGTATTCAGTAACAGAGCTTAGTACTCACTTACAAAATGAACAAAAACTTTTTTAATTTTTTGCTAAGAAACATTGCCAGAAAAATGTAAGTGGTTATTCTTTTCTCCTTCCATGAGGCTTTGAATGTTCATTTCAGTTTTCTCTATCCTCTCCCACATTTTTCACCACTGATGAAAAAACGATATGGTTAGAAGCAATTCTATTTGAGAATTCTGCCTCAGTCAAAATGACTCAATTTTTAGGAAAGGAGATTTTGCTTCTTCAAATTTCTGCTCTCTTCCTTTTTTTATGCAAACATTACCATGCTTCCTAAGCCCCTCCTGTTTCTTAGACTCTAATTTCAAGTAAGACATAGAGGCGCAGTCTTTTAACTTTTGTGTGCTTTTTTGTCTCCAAATTTAGGCATACAGATTGTTAGGAACAGGGACTTGGGAGGTAGCTTAGTAGAATAAGCGCTTGCCTGGCAAGTGCAAGGTCCTGAGTTCAATCTCCAGTACTGCAGAAACAAAACAAAACAAAACGAAATTTTGGGCCAGCCAGATAGCTCAGAGGTTTAAAGCACCTGCAAGCAGGCCCAGGTGCCTGGAGTTCAGTCCCCCAGGGCGTGCAATTGAGGCCTGGGGTAGTGGCATGTGCCTGTAATCCTAGCTCTTGGGAGGCTGCAAACAGGGGAATTACTACGAGTACAATCTAGTGGTGAGACCCTGAACACCCTGTAGATCCTCTGCTAAAAAGAAAAACCCAGAATTTTACAAACATATACAATTTTGTTAATTTGTAATTCTAAATGACAGATTGGAAAATAAGTTAAATGAAATGATTCAGTTCAGAGCCTTATATAAGTTCAAAATGAAAAAAAAAAGCTGTCGAAACAAAACTTAGAACTAACATTATAAAAAACCCACTCCTGTGTCCTGGTTTTTCACACGCTGATGAGTTGGCTTTTCTCTGAGCTTCCCTGCAGGTTTTTCACTTCTCCTTTTCAGAGCAATGTGTGCAGGCAGCATGGTGTATTTCTGGACTGTTATATTTTGTTTTATTTGAGCTTGTTTTAGAAACAAAAGTTAATTGGCATTTTAAGTCACGAATCCTCCACACAACTCTGCAATATATTATTTCTGTATCATTTCTGTGTTTTCTTCTAGTATCTTACGGGTTTTACTTGAGAACTGCTTGTTCACATTTGATATATTTCTCTTGTGGCTTTTTTTATTATCAATCTGAATTATGGATTTTTATAAAGAGGAACATGAGCTTTCCCCAAATGCATTGCATTATTAAAGAACTAGTTAGTGAGTGATAAGTGGCTTTTGGAGGTAACTGGATAATACTTGTACTTCTTTGAAAATATTTATTGCAATATTCCAAATTCAGAGTATTTGGAGTAATAATAATATAATGGAGCACTAGTAAATTATAGTATAGTTATTATTGCTGTAGCTATAAAACCTATAGCAATTTATAGCTTGTTATTATTGTAATCATTATTAAAGTTTTAATTAAAAATGGTAAAGATTGCTTTAGGTATAAAGGACTTTATTTGCATGTGCTGAACATTCTGATAAGTTTGTTAAGCATTATTTTTTATTTTTTAAAATGAGGCAAAGTGATTGTTTTATTTTCTTCTATAGGACTGTATTATGTAGTAACATAGTTTATTACACAACATTTTTGTGCTTGAGAATTAGTATGAATTTAAAACATACTTTCACAAGTTCTTTTTCTATTGGAAAAGCATTGATGTGTAAACTCTAGCTAAATAAAAGTTTTGAGTAATTCTTTTTAACTCCTATTGATCTGAATTATATGTTCTCATATTGTGGGGAAGTGAAAACTAGAATGAAGAAGCCAAACTAGGTCCTAGTGCTCTAAAATCAGAATGTTAACACTCAATTCTCTAATAAAACTGAAATTATTGGTTTTTTTTTTATATTTTCTTTTCTTTTTGGCAGAACGGGGGATTGAACTGAGGCCCTTGCGCTTGCCAGGGAAGCACTTATTCCATTGAGCTATCTATCTCCCTGGCCCCCTGAAGTTTTCTTCAAGCTCTTAATTTCCCTACTTTGAAAATAAAATTACTTGTGGTGGCATCTTCTTTTAATCTAATCCATTCAATTGGACATACTTAAATACTTCAAAAGCCACTTAATTATGATTTAATACTGGCTTCTAGACTTACTTGATATTTCTAAAAACACCATGTAAAAAGCATATAACTGATGAAATAAACTTATATTCTACTTAATATTTTTATTAGGAATGAAAAAGACCACGTTGCATTTTAAAAATCTTAAGTTTAAATGATTTGACAGCTCTTAATGTAATTTTTAGGTTCTTTAAATCTGAACATAGTATTTTAACATAACAAAAATACTTAAGGCTGAAGGATCTCAATTTTGAAGTCAGGCTGGGCAGTTTAGTGAGACACTATCTCAAGATTAAAAACTCCCTTGAACCCCTGTAAAAGCCTAAAGGAGATAAGTACATCGTAGTGCTCCCGGAATCTCTCCCAAAACAATAAAAAAGCTAAAAGTTAAATTTCATGCTAGACAGAGGGTTAAAACCAGAGCATCACAGACAGTGCATGTGGCAGAATGGGAAGTGGTTACTAGCTTTGAAGACCTAAAACACAGTTAACTAACATTTAAAAACTGCTACCAAATGCTTTGAAAGGAGGGCTACATATCAAAGCTAGCATTAATATGTCAAAAGTGTCAAGTACACTTGCAAAGAACATTTTTTTATTACCAACACCAAAATCTCCCATAAAAATGTAGAAAATATGTATACAAATCTTCACACTATACCAGCTTCCCCACAATATCCCTAATCCCAAGCATATAGTTTACATTAGCTAGTTTTTAACAAGCATTAGTTTTTAAACATCAGTTTCTTTTATGAAGTCATATGTAGTTTTAATGTTCAATAGACTTCATTCAGATTAGCATGTAGCCAACTTTTTAATCTCAGTGTATTAATTTCCTAGAACTGATGTAATAAAGTATCAAAAACTAAGATGCTTAAACAAAAGAATTGTGTTCTCCCAGTTCTGGGACTAGAAGTCCAAAATATAAGTAACAAGCCAGGCAAAGTGGCACATGTTTGTAATCCCAGCACTGGGGAGACTGAGGAAGGAGGACTGTTGAAAGTCTTGAGACCAGTCTGGGCTACAAAGTGAGCTCAAGGTCAACCTGATCTGCATAGTGAGACACTGTCTCAAAAGATTCAATCAATCAATCAATCAATCAATCAATCAATCATGTAAGTATCCCCATGGCCACGTTCTCTAGGAAGGCTATAAGGAAGAATCCTTCCAAACCATTTCTTGCTTCTGGAGGTTGCCAGTTATCTCTGGCTATTTTGCCCCCATTAAATCCAAAGGCCAATGTGTGGCATCTTTCATTATTCCCAATGTAGTTTTCATAGTAAGTAAAAATAGCATCTTGTAGGAATATGGACATGAGATGAATAAGCATGTGGAACATAAAAATTGAATCCCAGTGTAAAAGATTTGTGCTAAAGGCAGTGTTACATTTAAAAATAATATAAAGCATATAGAAAATTTTAATCTCTCTATTCTGGAAAAATACCACATTTGCCTCTCTCAGTTACACAAAAGCCTTCAAAAGGGCAATAGCTTTTTGTTTCTTTTGCATACCATCAGGTGATAGCACCTTAATGTATAATACTTTATCTACAAGGACTCATTCTCACCTTTTAAACAACTATTTTTGCTCATAAGTACACGACCTTATTTTCCTTAATGCCTCCATAATTGAGATCCAGTTCAACCTCTCAGAATAACTCAACAGAGTCTCACACCAAAGGCAGCTTTTTTGTTACACTCCCAGCAGATACATTCTGAGGAAAGTGTGCTTTTCCCTTCCTGAACATGAATTTCACCTCAGAACATTTATCTTTTCAAAGTTGGAAAACAAAAGGTTCCAGTTCTTCCAGATTTTCTATTCTTCCTTCTTTTCCACTTGATTTTATCTCTTACTGGGGGCTGTGGATCCTCCTGTTGCTGAAGGTCCGTGCTTCTCACTCATCCTCACCTCCCCTGTGTGGGACATCCTGTGGTGTTTCTGAAAGTGTTCCTTTCCCCCTGGCCTGTCAAGGGCTTTTATCTTTAAATATGATGGTGCAGAGAAAAAATACTTCTCTAAATCTCCTCACTTAGCTTTTGGCTCCAAACTGGGCTTTAAACCACAATGATACTGCGATTCCAGAAAAGTCAGGGGATTTTCCCACATGCATTTCATTGTGGCATAACTGCAGAGAGACACCATGGCTTTGTGTAACAACTAGCTGCAAGGTTGTATTTTAAGGCAAATAGCTAGTACATGTGGCTCCAAGGAGAATATAATAAGCTACTTTATTTAGAAACTAGAAAATCCACCATTTGAATACTAGAATCTCGAAAAGTCCACCTGAATTATCTACCCACGTTATTCAGTCAGGTGGTAAGCAAATTTCTCTTTCCTTACTCCTGTTGAAACAGAACTATAAAATAGATGTGGCATCTCCCATCCAGTATGGGAAGGAAGTCAACGTGGCATCTACATTTTATCTCAATTTCAAAACACAAAAGCAAAGTAGGGATGGATGGTTAGAGGTTTAAATTTTGTTTATCTTTTGCTAATGCTTTATTTCAGATTTGCTTGGAACTGTGGAAGAAATCCTTGCCAGCCTCCCCAAAGATGTCATCATTTGGGGGATGAAAGATTCTGTTCCACAGGGAGTTATTTCACTCACGCAACAACTGAGGACAGCATCTGATGAGCCAGTGTCACCCAGTCATTATGCTGTCTCGAGCCTCAAGTCCACTTGTCTTTATATTTTTACCTCTGGAACAACAGGTATGTTCCAACTTCTTTTAAAGCTTAAAGGGGATGTAACATACTTTATGTTGGCAGTGAAAAAACTTCTGAAAAAGCATACAGGCAAAAAGACCGGGCCGGCCAAATAGCTCAGCGGATTAAAGCACCTGCAAGCAGGCACAGGGGCCGGGGTTTTGACCCCAGGACTGCCGTAGTGAATGAGACGGCGTGGTGGCATGCGCCTATAATCCTAGCACTTGGGAGGCTGTAAACAGGCAGATCACTGTGATTCCGATCTAGTAGTCAGACCCTGAACACCCTGTAGACCCTTCTCCAAAACACAGAAAGAAAAAAAAATGAAGACCTACATTCTCAGATCCTAGAATTTTCTTTCTTTTTATTGAGCAAATAGCAATGAGACAGTTTCAAATCAAAATAACAGGACAGATTCAATAATTAATACATTGCAAATTGTTTTCCTAATGGTTTGTGGTCATACAACGTGCATACATGATATTCTACTTACAGACACTATAAGAGCAGATGTCTCTAATCAATGAATTAAGAGAATGTAGCTGCATACTTATTTTTTTAAAGCTGAATTATACCATGGTTTCAGTAATTAATACTTTATACTTTATTATCTTCCTAGTGGTTGTCCGTAATACTAGAAGCCAACATAGTATCTTGTTCAACCACTATTAGTGCTAATCTTGCTTCTCATAGAATTATGCAGAAGTACTGTGTATTTATCCTAACTGTACTGTTTATACAAACACATCATAGTTCTTCTTTGTATCCTCCATTTTTGTCTAGACCTGTCAAAGATGGGCACTCCATTGTCATTAAACCATTATAGGTGCCTGAACTCAGTGACACAATCCAACACACTGCAGCATTCCACAATAATAGTGAGTTATCTGAAGAACTTATTGACTATAGCCATTTACAGCTCAACTTCTTATTATGGCCCAGAGTTATATACCTCTTATTTAGGAAGTTTTCTGCTATTACTTCTGCCCATACTCTTTTTATGTCATTTGTGTTGACACCTTCATTCTCATTTATGCCAGTTAATCTCACATTGTTCATCTTGGCCTCCTCTTGCAGGTGATAGGTTAGTTTTTCCTGCATTCTTGTTGTTTTTAAGAGATCCTTTCTCACCTTTTCACCAGCGTCCTCAAGATCTGAAATTTTATCTTCACTTTCACTCAAAAAGTTTGGTAGACTCATGACTTATATTTTTAGATCTTGAATATTTCTTTGACTCTGAGTCATGCGTTCTGTTTCTTTTCTGTATTGCTCATTCCAGGAATCCATCATATTTCTGATTTCTTCTATTTTTTTTATTAATGACTTCTTTGGAGGTACCTGTTAATACTTTCACTACAGAGTTTCTTTGAAATAGGCTTTCCGCTATATATTTCTGGAATTGATTCTCTACTTCTGATGCTATAAATTCAAAGAATTCTTTTTTTTTATTTCAGAACTTATTTCTGCTTTGAGTTCCTCTTAACTTTCTGCTGTTGTTTCTTTGCTTGTGTCGCTGTTAATTCACACATTTCAGCTGGGATAATGCTCTCTGCTCTTGTTCTGGTTGGGCATTGGGTTTCCCAGATATGTTTCTGGATTTGATTCATTACTTCAGATGCTATGTTTTCAAATATTTCTTTTTTATTTCAGGTGTTAATTCTGATCTGAGTTCCTCTGTACCTTTCTGTTGTTGTTCCTTTGCTTCTGTCTCTGTTAATTCATTCATTTCAGCTGAGCTCGTGTCCTCTGCACTAATTGGTGGACTCGAGGCCTGAGATTGCATTTTTCTCCTTGTCTTTGTCATTTTGTATAGCACTGACCTCTGACTTTTGCTGTAGAGCTTTGGTTCAGTTATAACCTTAGAGCGTATTGAGATTCGGGTGCCAGTCTATTAAGTTTGAGATTATCCAGCTATGCCTGGCCTGGATCTAGCTGTTGTGTTCAGTTCCTTTTTTGCTGCAGTTCTTCTGGTACATCTGCGAGCGTGTGGTTCCCCTCTGTTGGGTTCCTGGTCCGGGGAGCACTGGGAAATGCTGAAGCTCTCCCTCACACTCACCTGGGGATGCAGCGAGTGCTGGGAGAGTCACAAAAGTTCTCCCTCCTGTGGTGGGCTTGGGGGCAGGGCTCGCAGTAACCCTTTGCATGCAGGGAGAAGCCAAAGGCTCTCCCCCAGACTCGGCACAGTCTTTGACTTTAAAAAGGTAATTGCTTTGATGTTGGCAAATCAGCATGTTTGAATAGGTTTTCTTACAGTGTGGTGTGCCAAAAAGTTTGCAAATGTTAGAAGACCTGGATGGGGTCTGGCCTCCCAATCTGCTCTGTGTCTGGTACTTGGTCAGCTTCTCTGGCACTGTCTGTGCTGGCTTTTTTGACCCTCAGATACCTGAGATCTAAATGGCTAAGACTGGTTTAAATAGGTGCTAATTATACTGTATTTAAAAGCTTAAAAACTGGTTAATCTTCTTAAAAACAGTTGTGTTTATGCCTGTGAAAAATGCTATATCCCAAATGCAGACTGCGAAGAATTGCAGTTTCAGTATACATGGCCAACCTCTCCCAATGTTCCTTGAATAATTGGACCAGGTGACCAAAGGAAGTCTCCAAGGCATGGCAAGTTTGGGAGCAGATATAAAATAAAACAAATTATTAAGCTTTCTTTTTTGTTTTGTTTTGTTCCTATTTTGGTAAGCAACAAAGATAATAAGAAAGGATAATGAAGCTGCTTATGAACTAAAAAGAAATGTTCAACTTCATTATCTTTTAAGAAAAATCTGAATGATATTAGTGGTACACTAAATAGCCTTTTATATAACTTTATTGAGGTCTGTGGGGAGGGGCGGGGGAGATGGCTCAGTGGAATAAGCACTTCCCTGGAAAGCGCTGTGGTTCCACCAAAAAAAAAAAATAATAAAGGTCCATGGGAATTACCCTCGAGGTCGTCATCTGGTGGTCATGGAATGCTTAGATTAAAATCCAGCAAAGGAACAAACACACTGACAAAGGGACAGCAATGTTAGGATTTGTGTCAGTTTGATGAGAAACTATTGACTATATCACAATTATGTGGGGAGAGGGAGTTTTACGAAACCAAAGGTGATGTCGTGTACCTGGATTTCAAACAGTTTATATCAGGAGGTAGCAAGCATAATAAGGAAGTCAGTGGCACTGCATTGTTTGCAACAGTGAAACTGCCTTTAGATTTTGAGCATATTTTGACAAGCTGATCTTCTGAGTTCCTAACCAGATGCCTCCTTCCTACTCTTGCAGCCTGACCAGTTGCTCTCCTGATCTTCTGGTTCCATTAGTTATTGTCATTCTGGAAATTTCCTTCAATATGTGTTTCTTTTTTAAAAATTCTGTAATTTCTAGATTTTAAATTGGCTTACTTTTTGTCGGTGCACTGTTACTGAGTGTCTGATAAATACTATATGGAAAATGATTTTTAAGTCTTCACTGGTCTAACAATGTTTGTTTTCCATCCTTACATGCGAATGACAGTTTATATCATAAATTAGAAGACATTTTTGTATGGGATTTTGAGGGCATGCTCTGTGTTATCTTTAGATTTCTACTGTAGATACTGAGAAGAATTTTTGCTTTCTAATTTCTCATCCTTTATGCAATCTGGGTTCGATCCCCAACTCTTTGAAAGTTTAGAAGACACCACATCTTGATTCTTTTTACTTCCTGTCTGTTTTACTCCCTCCCACCTCTCGCCTTCCACAGGTGCCCTACCAATCTCTGCTCTGTAATATTTATAAAGATTATCTCCTTAGGACTGAGTCTGTAACTTCCTAATCTTTATATTTAATCTCCTACCCTTGGAGTTACTTTTTGAAAGATTTATCTTCCAACTTTTGTGTTCTCTTAGTAGTCTTTTGGAAGTCTGTTTTGCATTCTTGATATTTTATTGTCTCATATCTCTCAGAATATTAATGATAATAGCTTCTGTGAAAATTTATCCTCTCTGCTTTGTGTATATCCTTCAATATACTTTTTATTTTTTGGCATAGTTCAGTCTCTGTCTTTGATACTAGAGGAGTTTTTCAAATATCTCTTAGACTTTGAGTGTTAAATTATATTTGTCTTAGATACTCTTCTCTCCTTGCACACAAATATCTGACATTCAAAATGAAGGAAGAAAAGGTTTATTTAGCTCACAGTTATGGAGGTTTTAGTCCATACTTAGCGGGCTCCAAGGCAGACCAGCACACAGCAGAAAGCGACCTTTCATGGTGGTGGCCAAGAGCAGAAAGCAAAAGGAGTAGCAGCAGCTCAAGTCACTAACTTCTCTTCTCTCCTCACACTGACATGCAAATTATCTGCCCCAGGACACATGCAGCATCCACACCCACAATAATCAATCACAAACTCCTCCGGAAGCCACCCCATGGCTGCATGAGGCTTTGGGGAGACACCTGTACACAAATCAAAACAATATTTAAAAGTGTAAGCACAACATAAAATTATAATTAGAAGATTTTTTTGACTGAATGGGATTTAGGCACTAGTGGGTTTCACTGTTCAGAATATTTTGTTGGGTTGATTTCATGAATACCTTTTCTCAGAAAGCATTGATTTGACAGCTGTTCAGTTTCTTCAGACAAGAATCTTGATGATTAGTGTATGTAGACAGTGTCATAGGCATCAACCTATTAAAGTATATGTGAACTGGTTTAATGTGGAGCATATGAATGTGGAAGACATGTATCTTACACATGCCAAGTAACAAAAGCAGTATATAAACATTTTATACACAAAATATGGATATAAATTTTATAATAAAATAAGTGTACATGGGAATCTTATGAATTCTAAGCAGGCATTGTTAAAGTAAAAGAAAAATTGCTTTGGGTTATTAACATATTGAGCAGCATCAGCATTATATATTACGAAATCTGGTATCCCACTGTGATCATCTAGGACATGGTGACAATGACAGTTACATGGCTCATAAGCGAGGAGCACTGCTTGACACTGGAGCTGCTCTAGAAAACTTCTACTTCACATATAAATTAAGACAGCTGTAGTAATCTGCTTCATTCAAAGTATACTATTTCAGATTTTGATGTTGTCCTCATTTTTATAACACATATAGGTCTTTGAAAATGACAGAATCAGGGCCGGTGGTATAGCTCAGCGGACTAAGCGCTTGCTTAGGTAAGCGCAGAGGCCAGGGTTCGATCCCTGCTTCCGCTTGCCACGCCGGCCCCACCTTTGGGTGTGCTGAGCCGGCGATGGAGTCCGGGCGTGGTGGCGTGTGCCTGTAATCCCAGCCCTAGGGAGGCAGGAAGCAGGAGGATCAGTGTGAATGTGGGCCGCATAGTGAGACCCTGTCAAAAAAACAAACAAAAAACCTAAAAAGAAAATGACAGTATCTCCAGTGTAATTTTATAACGTGGGCTTTCTGGATAGATCTAACTTTTAGAAATTAAGATTTAACTTTTAGAAATCGCATTAGTGCTGTCCTGTTTATAAAGTACATAGCATATTTGTTGTATTTTGTTCTCAAATGCTTGTGAATTGATAGCAGTGAAAATTTTCATTCTATTACATAAATACATATATATGTGTAACCATATACATGTATATTGGTGTATGATGAGAACCAAATAATAACTCTGCTTTCAAAAAAAAATCTTCAATAAAAGTGTGACCGGATTCAAGTTACCCTGAATGATGTATTTCCTTATTGATGAGCCTACATGAACTTTTATAGCCACAAAACAAATCAGATAATAAATTAAAAGATTCAACAAATTCATCGGTAAGAGAACTAAGTAGGCAGCATACAATAAAGTGGGTAAATGTTTTTTATAATTTTTAGAAGTTGTCTTGTAGTATTCTTAGCTATACAGTTTATAGAGTTTAGGGATTGGGTAAACCTAATTATATATTCTGAGAGGTTTACCTAATACTCATGAGAATGCTAGGTTAGAACTAAAACTTAGAAGTAGATGGCTGTGGTCGAAGCTATTACAAGATAATTTTATCATTCCATTTGTAACGTTCAGTGTCTCCATATCATGATATTCCACTTCATCGAGATCAAATAATGTTTAGCATGTCTAATGTAAAAATGACTTCTTCATAGAACTCCTGTTCTTGACTGTGTGTGTGTTTGTGTGTGTGTGTGTACTTACATATTCTCTTTTTATACCTTTTTCTTTCCTGTTCTTGTCTTCCAGGTCTACCAAAAGCTGCAGTAATTAGTCAGTTGCAGGTTTTGAAGGCTACTGCTGGACTGGGGGCTTTTGGTTGTACTGAACATGATGTTGTTTACATAACCCTCCCTCTGTATCACAGTTCAGGCGCACTCCTTGGAATTTGTGGATGTGTTGCATTGGGTGAGTTTTGTTTTTTTTTTTTTTTGACAAGTTTTCACAATGCCTAATCATTAGACCTTGAGTTTGTTATGGTTTGAATCTATAAGTAGAATTCACAGTGATTGCATGCCTATTATAAAACTATAATTATGTTTATTGAAAGAGCGTATTTTCATTCTACAAAAATACATTTTCATTATTCTGAAGTGGAGAAACCAAAGTCTTGGGGATCTAGCCATATGGTTGGGTTTGCCTATGGACTGGGCCACTCTGTACTTGTGGTTGTTCGTCCTCTGATGGTCTTCCCCTAGATCATTTAAATGGTGGTAGGAGTGTTTTAAAACAGTGAATATATGAGCTGTTTAGGCCAAGTCTTAAAAATCACATAGATTATTTCACTTACATTCTACTGATCAAAGCAAGTCATAGGTCAGCCCAGATTCAAGAGTCAGGTGGTTGGAAAGTAGACCCCCACTTCTTTAAGGGAGGAGCAGAAAATTCACATCCCAAAGGTAAGCATGGGAAAGTTAGTTATGAAAACTGTCTGCCCAAGTATCCAAGAAGTCAGTTAGTAAAGCTTATGACTCCACTGACAAACATGTGAGATTTTAGAAAGTGATTGATATCCACAGTGAATAAAGATGAAAGATATAAAAATTTCCTTTGAAACATATGCATGTTACAGACATTGTCAGAATTGGGTTGTTGGAAGTGGACTGTGATGACAGCTGACTAGCATCCTCTGGGCAGTGTCACTTAGGCACACCAAGCTTCACCAGAACCAAGAAATCAGGTGTCAACCCCATAATGTCTGTTTTTTTTAGTTCAACAAAAGGAAAAGATATGTCATAGAGGGCAGGACGAAAGGAGACACCTTCATCATTCCTTCCCTAACTCCAAGCATCCAGCATAAAGAGAGATAAGCTCCGTTTAAGGAAGAGAGAGGCACTTAATACAGACATTAGACTCAAAACCTACTACATGCTCTCCAGAGTGAAAGACCCATCAGTGCTATTGCCAAGATAATGGTTGTCAAATAGGCCAATGAAACTGTGTTAAGTCAAGTGGCTGATGCCTCCACCAACCCCTCTCAAAACTCGAAAGAGCTGGGAGCAAGATGTCACTCACTGGGCAGCAGAAAACTAAAGCATGGAGCTCAGAGTCAGGTTCACTGCAATGAGACCTAGCATCTGGAACCTGATGTTCTATGCTGCCGTGGGACAGACTTGTGTTCCAGCCATCTCTGGGATGGGTTCTGAAGTGCTAGTGAGGCTGTGCAAGTCCTTGCAGCAATGACACTCAGGCACAGTCCAACTTAACATCAACCCAGGTGGCCAAAGGAACTGGCTTCACCAGCACTACCAGGCTTCACCAGCATAGTTTAGAGCAATACCCTATGTGCCAGGGTTATAAGCTCATGACTTTGCCCTGAACTTGGTGTTGGGCTGCTGAAAACAACATTGGTTAGATCCTAACAGTGCTCAGCCTCAGACAAGCCTGAAGGCAGGGTCTGGAATATACCTGGCCCTAAACTTACTGAACTTCTATTCTGACCACTGTCACCTATGGCTGGTTGCATAGGTTATGGGTCATGAGTCTACTGTTGCATGAAATCAGTTAGACCCTAAAGAAACAATGGGAAGACTGGATTAATATAGCTGCAGAGGACTCCCAAACTCAATCTTGCTCTAAATGAGTCCCAAGCCACCAAAACTTCTTACATTTGCTGAGGGCTAAAAGTAGATGAAGGAATGTGCTTAGCTAACTTTGTGAAAATGAACTCCTATCTGTGTTGCCTTCTGGCATTCACCCAACTCTAAATTCGCACACTAGCCAGAAACCTCCCAGGTGAGCATGAAGGAACAAAAGGGCTCCTCCAAGAAAGGCTGTCCTCTGTGAGGCTGTCATCCCTGCTTGCCGGAATTTACAAGACTCCACAGGTCTCCTTAAGCTATTTCTTGCTCTTTGCTCCCTGTTGATATCAGGCTTCAGCAATAGACAGCACGCAGCAGCACAGAGCAGGTCCTTCCTCATTCTACACCGGTTTTGACGGGCTGTGGGCTCATAGGGCAGAGCAGCATGGTGGCACTGATGGCCTCAGACGTGGCATAGGAGCCCTCTCCAGTAATTCTGCCCAGGAACAAGCAGAATTCTCAGTGGCTGATTTCCAGTGACTGGGCTTACCCTGAAGCTGGGTAGAGGCCTGCAGATAGGGACTACATGTGCAGGTACTACCCTGTTTCATCCTAAATAACACACCAACTGCCAGTTTAGAGCAAATCTGAGCTTGAGTCACCCTCTAGTGCTGAAACAGTGACATTTATTAATAGCAATTTCTTGGCTAACCCAGACCTGAAAGCCATCCAGTGGTGAAATAATAGAAGAGACTACAGTCAGAGAAAATGAGCAATCTGCTCAGAATTTTGGGAAAGACAGGAATAAACAGAACAAATTAGGAAGACTGGAATAAATACCTAACTCTCCAATGCCCAAATGATGTTGCATACAAACAAGGATCAAGAACTTTCAAGAAACTATAACTTCACCTAACAATTCAAATAAGGTGGCAAAAACCTGACCATTCATAATTAATAATTACTACAGAAGAATGTTCACAGAATTTAATAATATCATTTAAGGAAACTGGTGAATCTAAAGAAAATTTAAAATTGTTTCAGTTTTCTTCTAACAAGAGAAGTTTAACAAATGGAAGCAATTTTTAGAATTCAACTTTTGATCTAAAAAACAGTGAAATAGCAAATCATGTGAAGTTCCACCCCTAGTAGCATGGATAAAAGAGAAGAAAGAATTAGTGATGTTGAAGACAGTGTACTTAAAAATACAGAGAAGAGAGAAAGGTAAAGCAAGACCCCCCAAAAAAAAAGCCTAGAGGAAATTTGTAACAGTAATAAATGATGAATATTCTGAATGCTGAATAGAAGTGGTAGAAAGCTTACTTACTCAAGCAGACTGAAAACCTCCACACCCTAGAATAAGCAGATAGCCAACAACAGCAAAACTAGAGTTAAAGGTAAACCAGGTCTACCTGGGAAAACTTAAAATGAATCCTTCAAAGATTAAAGAGAAGATACTCAAGACTGCAAAGAGAAGGGAACAAGGCTTTGGGATATTTGAGATATCTCAAACCTCAAGATACTGTTGATAATGGTATCCAGATTCAACTGAAAATAGACCTTTCAGTAGAAAGTCTTCAGACTGGGAGAGAATGGCATGAGATTCTCATGGAACTGCATGAAAAAATTGTCCTCCATGAGTACTATGCCCAGTCTTTAGAAATAAAGAAGGGATGAAACATTCCCAAACAAACAAAAACTAAATCTATCTTAAAGCAGACGTGGGTGCCTGTAAACCTGAATACAGAGTTGAATACAAAGAACAGTATAATTAGTAAAACACTTAGTTTTGTTTTGAAAATTCCTAATATTGGATTTTTAAGGAAAAGAACTATACTGAAAGTCTTTCAATATTGTAGCTCATTTATGTGCTCTTATGTAATAATTGAAATGAAAGCCTTAGATATGAGGCCCAAGGAAAAAATACACATTAATGAAAGCTCTTCAGCAAATATGCAAATTCATGTAAGTGCAATAAACCGTGAATTCTTCGTATTTTATCATGCCATTATACAAATTACCTTGTTTTTTTTAAAAAAACTAGAATTTTCTAAGAATCCTGAAATAAACTCATGCATTTACAGTCAACTGAATTTTTTTCCTCTGTTGTAATTTTTTAAAATTGGCACATGGGATTTGTATATTTTGATGCAATGTCGTATTATGTTTTGCTGGATGAGTGCATTGTATGGAGCTTAAATCATTTTGAAGATGTTGAAAGTGGTATTCAGTGAATAAAGAGGACTTTTCTAAATCAAAGATTCAGGAATGATTTCATATCCACAAATAGAAATATTTGTGCCACTTATGAAATTTAACTTAAAAATTGATCAAAGACCTAAATGCAACAGCTAAAGGCATAAAATTTTTAGCAAGAAATTAAAAAGTAAAGGCTACTTACAATGAGTCAGGCATTTCTCAGATAAATAGCTAAATCTCAAGTCACACACATTAATTTAGGCTTGTCAAAATTAAAACTATGGTGCTTCCAAGGTCACTATCAAAATGACAAGATGACCACAGAATAGGGAAAATATTTATTTATCATATTACCTAATATGGCTCTAGTGTCCAGACTATATAAATCAACTACTATAATTCAATAATAAAAAGGAAAAAGAAAAGTAATTTGAAATACTCAAAGAATTTGCATAGATATTTATCCAATGAAGACACACAAGTGCCCAGTAGATAATTAAAAATGTCCACGTTCCTAGTTATTAGGGAAATAGAAATCAAAACTACAATGACATAGAGTATCACCTCCTATCTCTGGAATCCTTGTAAACAAAAACAAAAAAATAAATATTGGAAGGATAAAGAGAAGGGGCTGGCTAAATAGCTCAGGAGATTAAAGCACCTGCTTAGGCAGTCACAGGGGCCCGAAGTTTGATGCCTTGGCCTGCCATGCAGGCCCCACCCCTGGGCAATTGAGACTGGACATGGTGGCATGTGCCTGTAATCCCAGCACTTGGAAGACTGTAAACAGGAGGATCACCACAAGTCTAATCTGTGCAGTGAGACCCTGTACACCCTGTACACCATGTCCTAAATACAAAAAAAAGATGCATAAAGAGAAATCAGAATCTTTACATACTGTTGGTATTAATGTAAACAAGCCAGCCTCAGTGGAAAGCAACTCAGAAGCTTCTCAAAAAATAAACCTGCTTAGCCATATGACCCAGAAATTCTATTATTATGTATATGCCAAAAGGGCAGAAGATATATGCAGTCACACAAGAACTTTTGAATGAGTTATCTGCGGGTTATCTTTTCATTTGGGTAGTGTTTTTGAAAACAATGGATTTTAACTTTGATTAAATCTGATTGAATTAACATTGTTTTTGATACCTAAAATACAGAAAAAGCTCAAATATTTACTAATGGATGAATTGACAAATAAAACATGATATATCTACACAGTGGAATATTCATACGAAAAGTAATGAAGTATTGATAATGCCGTGTCATATATAAATCTAAAAAAAATATACTAAATGAAAGGAGCCTGATACAAAAATATCACTTTTTTGGACCAATTGAGCACATTGTACATTGGATAAGGCAAACAACTATTTTGAAGACAACAGTATGCAATATTACTACCACTATTGAATTTCTATTATCTTGCTCAGTGAAATTTGTAGTTTCTACTTTTTTTTTGCTACTTTGTACAAAAGTATCACATGTTATATATGGTGACATGTTCACTGGAATGTCTGCCAAAGACAAATTTGTAATCAGAAAATATGTTAATGGTTATAAGTAGCGAAATATTGGAATACTATTAATGGGTGTGGGGTATCCTCTGGGATGATGAAAATGGTTAGAGTTCTATAACATAATGATATGCAATTGTGTGGTGGTGGTAGCTGCAATTGTGAGACAGTATTAAGATGCACTGACTTTTGACATTTTAAAATCTCATTTATGTAGGTGTGAATTACATCCCATTTAAAAATACATATGGGGCTCTTTGATGATCAGGGTTCGATCCCCAGTGTGCCATACCGGCCCTGCCCCTGGTGCACACTGAGAAGGAGATTGAGACTGGGCATGGTGGCGTGCACCTATAATCCCAGCACTTGGGAGGCTGAGAACACGAGGATCACCATGAGTCTTTGTTGTAAGACCCTGTCGACCCTGTACAAAATACATAAAAAAAATTATTAAAATTAGGCTCTACAGTTATTGATGAACATTTTGTTGTACTGTCTTACTCACTTGCTTTATTCAATCTGGACTTCAAAATATATTGAAGTTGCTTTAAGCTTTTTAAAAAAAACGTGTTTATTTTATGCCTTAATAATTCTAATTTTCATATTTCTTTTGAGCATTAATCTGGCCCATTGCAAAAAGCATGTTTCCAGTGAAAATGCACAGTTTCAACATGAATATTTTAAAGTTACCAAACCATATAATTAATGTAGTTAAATACATTTGCTATAAATGATTGATGATGAATTATAGAAGTCTATTAAGTGAGCAACATATTTAATAAAGTGACCTCACTGTTTTTAATGTTAATTCTGCCCTGAAGTGTTTCTCCCGTGCCTCATTTTGCCTTCTGTCCTAGGTGCCACTTGTGTGCTAAAAAAGAAATTCTCAGCAAGTCAATTTTGGAATGATTGCAAGAAATATAATGTGACCGTGTTTCAGTATATTGGAGAACTTTGTCGCTACCTTTGCAAGCAACCGAAGGTAAGAGCACCATGATCTAAATGCTTCAGAAAGAATAAGTATTGAGCGAGCAGAGGTAATGTTTATTTCTTTGTTTCTGCATCACATTCTTCCAGAACATAATTTAGTTGAGATAGAAAGATCCTTAAAATCCACTAAGAAAAAATAAATGTAAAAAAAGTCAGAAACAAATAAAAGGAAAACCATTCACAAGAGAACTGATGTGCTTTGTGTTTTCCTAGGAAGAAACACATCCATAATCTAATTTTAATTAGTTAAGGCTAATTAAAATCCAATTAATTTAGGCTAATTAAAGTTATATTAGATGCAAGCTGTGCTTACAGAAATCAATTATTCCCAGTTTAAAATACATGGTCCTTGAAAATGTTTTTTTTTTTTTTTTTTTTTTTTTTACTATGAACTAGTGACATGGCTATACTTGTTTTCCTATATTTTTCTTTTGAATATCAGAACATATTTTTCTTTAGAAACAATTTGGGGATATTTTTCTCCTTGAAGGCGGTCATTTTCACATTGTTTTAGTCAGTTGCAATCATGTGAAAAATCAACAAGCAAGAGAGAATTTCCAGAGCCTGGGCTGGCCATTGTTTCGCTTGTGTTTTTTGCCCTCACTGTTGCTTCCTTTTTCTGATCACATTTATCTTCCTGTGCTTAGTGTTCTAATCCTCTGATTTTCCAAACATCCTTGAAGTTAGAAAGAAGTGACTCTTAAATAAAATCAGCACCAGCCCCTTTGGTAAGTTATTTTCTTCTAATATTTAATGCCAAGAACTTATTTTATATAAAAAGCAACAAAACATTAGATTATCCAATGTAGTTCTGCTTAAAGAATTGTTAAGTTTTGTGGGGTTTTTTTGGCAGAACTGGGGACTGAACTCAGGTCCTTGCTGAGCTATTTTCTTGGCCCCAAGAATTGTTAAGTTTTCCATGGACAAAGCTATATTTATTTACCTTATGATTCTTCAAGTTGGATTTGGATAAGCATTTAGAAATCCCTTTCATCTTTTCTTCAAAACCATTCATTCTGAATTGATTAGAAATTAAAATTAAATTAATTATAAAACAGAAATTCTGTTTTCAATTCTTCGTGCATTTAAATTCTTTATAAGTATAACATTTTCCTAAAGTACTGTGATACAAATTCGTAAGACTGCAATAGACATTCCACTTTATAAAAATATGAAAGAGAGCTCTTCGAAAAAGTTTATATGATGTTCTACTAACAGCTTTATTGTGCAAAATAAAAATTCAGAGATGAAAAAAAGCTCAGAAGAAATATTTTAAAATAACATGACAGTGAAATAAAATATTCTATCTGTCCAGCAAGCTAAACACATAAAATTAATATATGTGTCCAGTATATAAAACATATATAATATACAACCATTTTCCAGTTTAAAAAATACTTGGGATGATCTTTGTTCAAGTGAAATATTAGTAAGATATCCAAGCAAATCAGGTTTTATCCCTAATATTTGAAAAAGTGAAATTTATCTTTATAAACTCACTGGTCTTCTATGGAAGCTCTAGTAACTTGAAACACTCCTGACAAAGTGTTTCAGGATGGATTCTGCTCAGAAGAAGTGGGACAGCATTCTCTCCATAGTACCTCCAAACTCAAAATGCATAACACCATTCCACAAATCTCATCATGGAATTTCGCACTCTTTGTTCATCCCTCCTGGTAATCCCATATTCCTTACCAGAGTATTATTTTAATGCTTCTTGTGTAGTCTCGGCTGTGCTGTGGGTAATTAATGAAAGAAATGATTTGTCTATATTTTAAACAAAGGTAGCAAGGGAAGATTGCACGGCTCACCACTGTGCCTTCCGCAGGCATGACAGTGGCAAAGCGAGTGAGGGGCAACCCGTGACCCTCCCCCAAGGCCCAAGACTAGAAAGGCAAGGTCCATAGGAGCAGGCTCTGCTGCCTGCCCTACTTAGGAAAGCACCATGAACCACCTTGATTTCTGCAGCCCAGTATTCCTTTCAGTGGCTTTGCCTAAAGAGAAGGGCAGTATCGGGTACACAGCCAGCTCAGCAGTGGATTAGTGAACAAGTGCCACAGTCCTTTCCTTCAAAGCATTAAAATCATGTGTCTCAGAATGCATGAACTGAGGCTTCGAGAACACTGGTTTAACAGATATATTTAAATCAAAGAAATGAAAAACATGTTTTCTGAGTAAATCCAGACTTGTGTCAGTCTCAGGATAAGAAGTATATTCCAGAGGAGATATGCCAACAGGCCAAAGTTACAGTCTGAGTTGAGTGTTCCACAGAGCTGCTCACACACCCTCTCGTGTGGGGCTTCCTTATCTGGAAGTCCTGGTGCACCCTCAACTGCCATCCTCAACCACTCAACCTCTTCTCATTTGAAAACTTGGATTATTGTGTTCTTTTGGGAAAACTTCGAAATGCCTCTCCAGATGACTGGTGGTAACCGCCGCGGCCTTGAGAAAGCCAGAGGGGCTGACTCATCAGTCCCGGGGAGTGGGACCTGTACCCCTTTTCCATGACTAGTGCGGCATCTCCTTTTCACTTTCCACTTTCTACATATTCTCCATTCCTGAGGCACCAGCACAGCGCACGATGCCTGATTGGATGTAGGTGTGTGCTATCTTACTCTTAATGCTGCCTTTAAGTTTAATTAGTGAGGAAAGTGAGGGGGGGGGTCTATGTACCAGTGACTCTCCGAGGAGATCTTGATGTAGTTTATCTTCTGTCTATAACTGCAAAATACAACTGATAGCCATACAAATGCCACTCCCGCAAATCATGCCTTCCTCCAAATAATGTCTAGGATTAGATGTAAAGGGACACATAAGACAAATTAGACAGGTGTCTTATGCATGTTATGTTGTATGAGAGAAGATAAATAGGGATGAGAGTGGCGAGGGGGATGAAGCCAGCAGAGCACACGACCGGAGGTATCTGGAGAGAGTGACAGGTGTTGAGCAAAGCAGGATGAGATGGCGGAGAAGGCCTGGCAGTAGCAGCAGAGCACAGCTGACCCCCTGAGCCATGGGGACATTGCTCTGAAATGGTGACTTGTAAAGTAAGCAACTGATAGGGAAGATGAAACCCAGACACAGGAGAGAAACTCCTGGTGACTGGGGGTTCACAGTCACTACAGAACAAGCTGATATGGACTAGGGCTGCAGGGGAAGCAGCCTAATGGAAGAGGAGTGTGCCCAAGCCATCTCCAAGCACATCTTGAAGAACTTGGATCTTTGTAATCTCTGGAGAGAAATTTGGATTGTATTCACATGAGGGCATTCAATGACAGATGAAGGAAGTACTGGAAATATGATATCACTTTGTGATTTTTTTTTTATAAAGTAAAGCCAACAGAGCTCATTAGGTAAGAAATGGGGAAGCAATGGTAGAAGAAAGGATGAGTTGCAGGATTTTCATTTAAACTTTTAGGAAAATTGAGACCCGGATGTTAAGAGTAAAATTTGAGGAATGAAAATTCACTTCCATGTGAGCTACTTGAATTTGATAATGCTAACTAGGTTCCAGATGAAAAAGTGTAGTGGACAGTTGCGTGTAGGAATCTGCAATACAAACCAGACAGAAAACAGGTCTTAGTTAACACAACTAAGTTGTGTGTGCTCACTACCATGGTACCCATGCATGGCCAGCATCTTTCTCCAACCCCAGACCTGTGAGGAAAGCTCAGCTGTATCAGAGCTGGGATTGTGAGGGAGGACAGAGCCCAAGGGGACATTTCTGTACCTCAGAGTTTCATCAATGCCCAGAAGGAATCAGCCCTTGGATGCATCCAGGTCACAGCAGGGACTGTCTTACCAAGTGGCCTCTGTGCTTTCAGCACCTTCCTTGCATGAGTTCTTGTAATTATGGTGCCTGATTCTTTTTCTGGGTTTCTAGAGGAGATCAACTTCTCTTCACACCTGAACACCTTTTCTTAGGTGAGTTAGCGCCATCACTGGGCTTTGTGGCAAGACTTGTAGATTCTTGGAGGTTTCTTAATGCTTTTCTCTCAGAAACACTTGGGCCTTTCCCCACTCTGTGCTGCATGAGAGAAAGCGACCAGCCGGGGCAAGTGTTTTATAAATGGCAGCCCTTGTTAGTATTATACCTCAAGAACCAGGAGTTTAAACATAAACCCACTGTGTGGCCTTTTCTGTCCCTAACCCTGGGATAACAAAGGTCTTTTTAGACTACTACCTTTGTGGTAACATGGTCCATTAAACTTATGACTGTGATCTCTGAGAACATCGCTTGCCAAAGCCAGGCAGGTTGAGGGAAAACATGGTGAGACTGTGAAGGCGCTGTAGCCTGTGCTGTTTTACCCTAGAAACCTTGTCCCTCTGAAGTACTCACCAACCCATCTTTATTTTATTTTATTTTATTTTATTTTATTTTATTTTATTTTATTTTATTTTATTTTATTTTATTTTATTTTATTTTATTTGTCTTTTTGAGACAGGGTCTCACTCTGCAGTTCAGGCTGGCCTTAAGCTCACTTTGTAGCTCAGGCTGGTCTCGAACTCACAACAATCCTCCTGCCTCAGCCTCCCAAGTGCTGGGATTACAGGCCTGCGCCACTACGCCCGGCTGCCATCTTTATTTTTAAGAGGGTCTGTCATTTTACTTATTTATTTAGTATGGGGTCTTCCTATGTAGACTGGGCTCATAGTGTTTTGCCTGTGTTCAGCCTCCCAAGGGCTGGGGAAGTCTTTTCATTTCTTCCTGTGAAATTTTTCTTGCTTTGAAACAAGAAAGTCCCCTGTTTTTAATGTGTCCTATCCCTAGGGATTCATTTCACATTGTATTTATGATCCTTAATCTTTATGCTTGTTATGTTATATTGAAATGATTTTTCTATACTGTTTTATTGGATAATATTGAGTAAAAAGAGCAAGAAAATTGACTTTTGCGATGTATAGTTGTTGTTACTGAGATGTGCTGATGTGACATTGTGTATTAGAATTATCAGTGGGCTTTAGAATAAAGCATTCTTATATAGTAGTAACATAATAGAGTCAAGTGGAAGGATCATAATCCTTAATATAATTTAAGAATGAAGCAATACTTTTATTTATAAACAACTAGCTACCCAGAGCTGCAGGTAGAACCGTGTTGCCCATTTGCTTTTATTATGAATTATGTTCCTTTTCAGTCTCTTTATCTGTCCATATTCTCTTTGTTTCCTCAAAACTGAACATTGATACAAAATTTCTTGTATTTCAATGAGAGGCTGTGGGGCTTTGCTTTTTTACACATCTAAAGAGACTGTTCAGCCTGAGCATGTCAGAGAATTAGAGTGTGATGGAGCCCACGCTCAAGCAGAAAGACTGTCTCTGTGAGGGCACCGGGGAGGAAGGAGGCATCTTCCACTCGACCTTTGCCTCACTGAACAGCAACTCCACAGACACTGCAGGGGAAACAGATCTTAAAGAGACTTCCAAAAATGTCAGAACCTTGGCTGGAGTTGAGGTGACTGCTTTGCTGGCTAGTATCACACCAGCCTGATGCATAGTCCAGAGAGCCAGAGAGAAACACCCGCTGGATCCCGGGGCCCTGGAATCTGTGTGTTAAGACCCTGCCCCTTGAAATTATAAAAGGGATTTTTATTTTTATTTTTTTATTATTTAAAGAAGGTACAAAATTGCAATAATACAAAAATTAGAAATGATACAGAATTTTATTAAAGAAAATAATATGAATGCAGCAGTATTTGTTGCAGTGAATAGAGTCTTCAACTTAGTTGCTTAGATATATGCGTGAAAAATTGGGGAAAAATCTTATAAGAAATTACGAAGAAAGAGAAAAAATGAGGAAGAAAAAAAGATAACATTAGCATTAATTCCTGGTCCTGGGGCTTGAACTCAGAACCTTGTACTTGACACTTTCCATACATCAGTAGTGCCCCACAGTACAATTACTCAAGCCATCCCGCATACACAGATGCAACTCTTTGCCTCCTCCCTCCCTCTCTCACCTGTCCTGCTCATCTCAGTAATACCTTCCTTTTGAACGGATTCATTGCCTTTTCATTGTCAATTGTGTTAAGTGTATCTATTGTACCCTTCAGATTTTATTTACTCTTTCAGGTTCTTGTACTAGGAATTAGATGTTTACACATATGGGTCTGATTTATTTCCTTAAGTGTATGGTCTCTGATTGCATTCATTTATTGATGAAAACCTCAAATCTATCTTTTATAGATGAATAATATTCCATTATGTAAAAATATGATGTATTCTTTAACTGTTCCTCAGATGGTGGGCATTTGGGTTGTTTGCAAGATTTAGCTATGACAAATTGTGTTGCTATAAACATAGGTGCACATATACCACTGTGGTATGATGTTTTCAGTTAAACACCAATGCTTTTTTTGCCCCAGTACTTGGTATTGAACTCAGAACCTTGCATTTGCCAGGCCAACATTTACACTGCTGAGCTATCTCCCCGGCACCCTAAAAGTGAATTTTAAATGGCTGAAGATGAAACAAGCATTCTCAAAAGGTTGAAAAGTGGCTTACTCTGTGTGTGTGAAAAAAAGTGAGCATTAAAGAGTCAAAATAGAAAGGGCTCTGCATGCATTTGTAGATTCCTTATAGGGAAATCTAAAGGCACGCCTTGTTCCTTCTACATATACTGTGAATCCTTCTACCCACCTGCACTGCAGGAGCTTTTCTGGCACGATCCTAGCCCCAAAGGTCAGAAGAGGCACCTGTCCCCACCCTCATAGATCTTATATTTTTGAAGCTCTAACTCTGCTTCTGTTTAGTTCGTGGCCTTTGGCCTGTATTCCATTATCTCAGTCTGTCCATGCACTGAGCAGAGATAATGCGTCCTATTTTGTACAATGATTGTGGTGATCAAAATGGAAAAGTACGTGACCTGGGCGTGGAGGCTCAAACATTGTAAATCGCTTCACTTTTCCTGATATGCAGCAAACATGGGTTTGGTTTCTGCCCTGTGTTCTCTGCAGTCTTTCTCTACTTTGGTTTCTGTTTTGGGGTGTCTGCACGTGTCACTTCTGTGTGCCTCAGCATCACTGGCATCCGTGTGCTGTGCAGGGTTTCATTGTGTGTACAGTCCTGCATTGTCGCTGTGTCTTCCTCAGTGTATGCATTTCTGTGTCTAGTTGGTCTCTTCTGGGTGTTTTTTCTATGCTTGTCTTTGTGTTTCTTCTGTCTGTCAGTCTGTCCATCTGTCCATCTGTCTGTCTGTCTCTCTCTGAGTCCTTGCCTCTGTGGAGATGTCTCATTTTACATCCCTACATAAAAGTGTGAGCATATCTGTCTCTGAATTTCTGTGACAGTGTGGGTCAATACGTGTGTGTCACCCTATGTCTAATTTTTAGTAGCTCCACTTCACTCTTTCTCTCTTTTTCTGTTTTGTTACTATTTCTCTCGGTTCCACACTTGCTGCCAGTCCTTTTTCTCATTTTCTGGCTTTTACTGTGTTCCTCTCTGTCTCTCACTTTTTTACCTTGTTACATGTCCTTCTCACTATCTGTTACTTGGGCTTTATCTTTCCTGGTGTCTTTTCCTTTCTCTCTTTTAATCTCACTTACGTCGTGTTTTCCCTTTGTGTAAGTACATGTGCGTGTCCATGTCACGTTTATTCCTGCAGATGTGCTCTATATTTATGTATATTTTTCTCATTACATTCCCCACATAGCTTAGCTATTTAGTGGTATCTAGAAGAAACCTCATATTGTAGGAAGAATGAAAAGCAACAGGAATTTACTGTAAAGGAACATTGGAGAAAAGATTTAAGGGCACAAAACAGAATGTTATAAACATTCATTTGTATTTTATGTGATGTCCCAGTACAGAGCATCTGGGACACATGTAAAACCAAACATAACTAGCAATGTCTGAACATGGGTCGCCTTTTTTCAATTTTAATTTTTGTTTTATTGAAGTACAAATATCAATGAGACAGTTTTAACATACCTTGACAAGATGGATTTCATAAATTAATACATTGCAAACTGTTTTCATAATGTTTTGGTATCATATAAGGTGCATACATGATACTATACTTACAGACTTTATTATACCGTATGTCTCTTATTATTAAATAGAGTGTAGCTGTTTGCGTATCTTATTTTTTAATACCTGAATTACATCAAAGGTTCAATAATTAATACTTTATACCTTGTTATTTTCCTAGTGGTTGTCTGTAGACTAGAAGCCGACATAATATCCTGTCCAACCACCATTAGTGCAAACCTTGCCTCTCATAGAATTATGTAGAAGCACAGCGTTATCTATCCCAACTGTACTGTCCATACACACACATCATGATTCTTCCTTTCTATACCCCTTCCTTTGTCTGCACCTGTCAAAGATGGGCACTCTACTGTCACTCAACTAATTTAGGTGCCGGAGCTCGACGACACAATCCAACACAGTCTAGAATTCCACAACAATAGTAAGTTATTCAAAGAAGTTGTCAACCATAGCCATTTATCGCTCAGCTTAATATTATGGCCCCATGATGTATACTTCATTTTTATACTTTTCCACTGGATGGTTAAGACCCAGATAGAGCAAGACTTACATACCAACACATGTACTTTATGTCTCTTATGTGGTCAGTGAAGTTCCCTCAGGGTTTATTTTGTAGTCCTGTACCTTATTCTGGAGATCCTTTGTCTGTGTCATCCATGTGGATGAGTCACGGCCAATGCTTGACCAGTTTGCTCTCTGTGAGAGCCTGAGAGAAAGTTTTCTCTCCATGTGACTCTCCCCAGGCACACTATAGAACTTCGATCTCTTTCCTCTGTGTCTCCATAATCTCCTTGTTCAGAAAATTTGGAGCTCAACTGAGTTTCATGATGTTGCAGTGCAGGTTCTCCTATGTCCTGAGTCTTTGCTGACCTTGAAAGGCTAGTGCCAAAATGTTGGCTGGCCTTGTGGCTCTTCTATTTCTCCAACTCTGACTTGTGACCTTAGGTTGTTAACCATCCAGAAGAAAAGCTGATTAGTATCCTGCAGCATATGCCATTCACTTTGGCTTATCGGACTCAATTGATTTTAGTTGTTGTACGTTTCTGTTTGTATTCTTTCTTTTCACTTCTTATACTAGGGAGACTATATGATATTTACACATGTGTGTCTGGTTTATTTCTCTTATGAATATATGTTCAAGTGGCATCCACTTCAGTATAAATGCTTCAAACTTATCATTCTTAATAGGTGAGTAATACTCCATTATATAGAAATACCACATCTTTTTCAACCATTCCTCATATGATGGACATCTTGGTTGTTTCCAAGATTTTGCTATCACACATTGTGCTTCTATAAACATAGGTACACATATATCACATATGATGCAATGTTTTCAGATCCTTTGGGAAAATTCTCAGTAGGGGGATAGCTGGCTTGAATGGTATTTCTAGTCCTACTCTTTTGAGGAGTCTCCACACTGATCTCCACAATGGTTGTACCAGTCTACATTCCCACCAGCAGTGGAGAAGTGTTCCCTTTTCCCCACAACCTCTCCAACATTTGTTGTTGGTTGATTTTCTTATGATAGCCATTCTTTCTGGAGTGAGATGGTATCTCAGTGTTGTTTTTATTTGCATTTCACAGATGACTAGTGATGTGGATCATTTTTTCATATATTTATTTGCTTCTTTAATTTCACCCTCTGAGAAGTGTGTGTTCATCTCAGATGCCCATTTCTGAATTGGGTCTTTAAATTTGAGGGCCCTGTTATATCTTAGTTCTTTATATATTCTAGACAGTAGTCCTCTGTCTGATTGCTTATTAGTTAGGATTTTTTCAAAATTTGTGGGTTGTCTTTTCACTCTGTTGATAATTTCTTTTGACACGCAGAAGCTCCTTAAGAAGAGTCGATCCCAGTTGTTGATTTTTTTAAGTGCTTCCCGTGCGAATATATGTTTGTTCATGAACTCTTTATCTACCCCTATGTCTTCAAGAGTTCCTCCTACTTTCTCTTCCAGGAGATTGAGTGTTTCTGTTTCAATGTTTAGATCTTTAATCCATTTTGACTTTAACTTAGTGCATTGAGATAGAGCTGGTTCAAGTTTTAGTTTTTGGCATGTAGAAAGCCATGTTTTCTAGCACCATTTGTTAAAGAGGCTATCTTTGTTCCAGTGAGCTTGTGTAGCCCCTTTGTCGAAGATAAGATGGCTGAGTGTTTTCGTAGATGCCTCTGGGGTCTTCCAATCTATTCCACTGATCCTCAGGTCTATTTTGTTGTCAATACCATGTTAATTTTATCACAGTGGCTTTGTAGTATAATTTCAAATCAGAAATTGTGATGCCTCCTGCCTTGTCTTTATTGGCCAAGATTGCCTTTGCTATTCTAGGTCGTTTTTGGTTCCAAATAAATTTTAGGATTGATTTCTCTATGTCTGGGAGGTATGTTGGTGGCAGCTTCACAGGGATTGTATTAACTCTGTACAGAAATTTGGGAGTATGGCCATCTTCATGATGTTGGTTCTTCCTATCCAGGAGCATGGGATATCTTTCCATTTTCTGAAATCTTCTATAATCTCTTTTCTTAGGGTGTTGTAATTTTCTGTGAAAAGATCTTTGACTTCCTTGGTTAAGTGAATCCCAAGGTATTTCATTTTCCACCGTGCTATTGTAAAAGGTATTGTTTCTATTGTTTCCCTTTCATTGTGCTTGTTATCAGTGTAGAGGAATGCTATTGACTTTTGAGTATTGATTTTGTATCCTGCTATGCTACTGAATTTCCGTATCAGTTCTAGTAGCTCCTTGGTGGAATTTTTGGGGTCTTCCAAGTAAAGTATCATGTCGTCTGCAAATAGTGATAATTTAACTTCTTCTTTACCTATTCTTATTCCCTTTATTTCTCCCTCTTTTCTAATGGCTGTTGCTAAGGATTCCAAGACTACATTGAATAGGAGGGGTGATAGAGGACATCCTTGTCTTGTACTTGATTTAAGAGTCAACGATTTCAGTTTTTCCCCATTCAGGATTATATGAGCTTTTGGGTTGTCATAGATGGCTTTTATCAAGTTAAGATAGAGTCCATCTATTCCAATTTTCTGTAGGACCTTGAACATGAATGAGTGTTGGACTTTGTCAAAGGCTTTCTCTTATCCATGGGTCACCTTTCAAGGCTCTTTCTGTCAGTTATCGTGACTTCTGTTGCTCCTCACATTATCATTCTACTGACCCTGGTTTTCCATTTTGGGGACTGTAATCTGAATTCTTAGCATCAGCATCTTTTCTCTGAACCACTTCTGCTACTGTTCTTCCCCCTGTCATCTTCTCAAGTCACTGTGCTGGTTGGTGTCAAGTTAAGGATCTTGTATTAGTCTCTACTAATGTCCTTCCTTGGCTTTCTGTAATCTTCCAAGGATTAGCAGTAGAGTTTTATAACACAAATAGCTGGTTAGTTCTTATAAAAGGCTACACTGACCCAATCTTCCTCTCTCCACTGTGCTCCTTGTGCACAGGAAAACATGTCTTGGATGACTTTGAGCCAGCTACTCACTTCACTTTAAAAATATTACTAGCTTCCAGGTATTTCCAAAGGATAATAAGCAATAGGAAGACACAGAGATCTGGATATGGAAGCTTTATAAACTCACATTGGTGGCACTGATGTATTGCCCAATTAACAAGATCGGACTTATTTGAATATTCAGAACGTCTTTCTATTTCTAATTTAGAACAAGGGTCAGCAATGTTTTCCAATAACACAGCATGTATGTTTGAGTTAGTTGATCATAGTGTCTCTCTTACAACTACTTAATTCTGCCTGTGCATCTCACAAATAGCCATAGATTATCTGGAAATATTTGGCCATGACTGTACTTCAATGAAATTTTGTTTACAAACATAAGCAGTCTCTTAGATTGGACTCTTACAGGCTACCAAGGTTTACCAAGCTCTAATTTAGAATTTATGATAATCCTTGTAAAATAAATTTCTATTGGCATGCAAATTATTTCTTTTTAGAACTTTCTCATCTCCCTCTTCCTCCTTCCCATCATTCTTGCAACCTTCTGAAGCAGTGCTGAGAGTTCTATTTTGTGTTTTTATGAGGGGTTATTTATAGGAAATGGTAGACTTTTAAGTTTACCACATAAGTATTGTGGTGCATACTTATCCACTTTATTAATCAGATCTGGAGTGGTGTGCGTTCTGGCTCATCCCCAAAGGCAAAATGAGCATGAGATGGGAGCATTTTAATTGATTAGGACATTGCCTTCTAGAACTGCTTCAGAAAGTAGCAGGAGCAATGGAATTAGGGTGCTAGAAGGGAGGAACAGTATTCTGAGGAGGATTTATGGAAATATGTCTTTTTCTTGTTAAAGAAAGTATAGATTAGAATTAAAACAGAAAAAATTATAAGGGATACAGAATTTCACTTAACAAAGTAATTTGAATTTCACAATATTTGTTGTAATACATAGTGTTGTCTTCCAACCGGTTATTCATATTACTAGATATGTGCATGTAAAATTGGAAGAAAAAAAAAAAACAAAAGAAATGTATAAGAAATTAAGAAGAGAAAAAGTACAAACAAATGAAAAAAAAAAAAGAAAATGAAACGAATTAAAGCACTAACTTCTTTCCATAGACCAGCAGAAATGCCAAGTACAGTTGTGCAAACCATCCTGCTCACATACATAAATTTCTTTCCCCTGCTCTCTCCTGTCCTTTTCCTCCAGAAGAACTGAAAGCCCCATACCACACTGATACATGTGCACCCTGTTTATTAGCAGTGCCATTTATCATAGCTGAATCCTAAAAACAACCCAGATGACCATCAACTAAAAAATGGGTAAAGGAGAAGTGGTATTTTTAATACAATAGAGTATTATTTAGCTGTATAACAGGAAAATTTGAGTCTTTTGTTGGTAAATGGATGCAGTTATACTCTTAAGTGAAATAATCCAGACCTGCATGTGCAAACATTGTATTATCTCCTTAGTGTGAGAACCCTAATGAGAAAAATGGAAACTGAAGGGTACAATAGATACTGGGAAAGGACCTGAATTTATTCAAAAGGAAAGAGTTACTGAGTTAAAGTAATATGTCTTTTAAAGTAATCAAACTTTTAAAACTACACTTGTTGTACTTTTTGAGTATACCTTCCTTAGATTAAATATTTTATTTATTTTCTATGATGTGTATGTGTTCCAACATCAAAAGAAACATACATTTTCTTTGCCCCACAAGACAATTTAATAGGTTGATTTTTTTCCTCATACTTCTCAAAGGCTAATCTTATAGTTTTCTTTTAAAGCACCAGAAAATAGCATAAAGGTATCTTGAGAGTTAGAGACAGAAATTTGATGTGTTGATATATATATATATCTTGAAACAGTACTGTCACAGTAAGAAATGTTCTACCTTACAAATCTCAATCTATAGAGTGCACTTTATTCTCTTAGGAAAATTTTAGTTATTATTATCTTCAATATCTCACAATAAAACATATGCTATTATTTATTGACTTTTTAGGCTGGTTTAGTTTCATTTTAAATGGATACTTAAAAGTATAAACTTGTATGTATTACTATGCAATATATTGATACAGTACATATTGTATGAAGTTTACATAAGATTAATCATATTTACTTTGTCAGAGATTTGCTACGTTGAAGGTGGGGCTCAGTGGTAGATCATTTTTCTAGCAAGTGTGAAATCCTGAGTTTAATCCCCAGTTTAACAAAATCCTTTTAGTCTAGCTTTTTGACATATGAAGTATTGTACTGTATAGTCTTCGTACTGTACATTGACATTTGGTTATTCAGTTTTAACTATTATTTACCTGGCTTCCTACTCACATATGTATTTATTATTCTTTTCATGATACCCATAAATATGATAGTTTTAAAATGTGTTGATAACCAATTTTTATAACCATATACACTGCATTTACAGTTGAGATATACAGAGTATGTGTAATTACAGGTTGACTTTTTTTCAAGTTTTTATCCATAAGTAATAATTATTATTTCTAATTTTTAATTAAGCTTTTCTGTGCCTGTGCTAATTTATTTCAAACTATAATAGCTGATATTTCTTCTTTTTTTTTTTTTTTGTCTTTTTTGAGACAGGGTCTCAATATGCAGTTCAGGCTGGCCTTAAGCTCACTTTGTCTCAATATGCAGTTCAGGCTGGCCTTAAGCTCACTTTGTAACTCAGGCTGGTCTCGAACTCACAACAATCCTCCTGCCTCAGCCTTCCGAGGGCTGGGATTACAGGCATGTGCCACCACGCCCAGCTATAGCTGATATTTCTTAATGAAATTTTTACAACTTTTTAAATACTTGTAATGAAATTAACTTATTTTTTTCTTAAAGACCTATTTCAGAGTTATTTTTAAGTCATTGTCCTTGCACATAGAGGAATAATTTAATTTCTACTGCTATGAATGTTTTGCCTGCTTTTGCCAAGCTGAATCTAATTTGATGTGTACATATGCATTCTATTGGGCTTGCATTCTTCACTGAATGCTATGACCACAAGATTCCGCTCTAGCTCTGTGTGCACTTCTATTTCATTCTCTATCATTGTTTTAGAGTTGAAAAGGGCATAAAAATGACTGCTGAGAGATGCCAGTCCTCTAATTCCCACAGCATGTGCATGTGTGTGCAAGGTGGACACTGGTAAAGGCGACTGGAGATCCAGGTGTAGACTCCTTTTTAATTAATTTTATTGAGAAACAAATAGCAATGATACAGTTTTGAAATCGACTAGGACAGTTTCAATAATTAGCACATTGCATATTGTTGTCTTCTTAGTGGTTATTCATAGTACAAGATGAAGACATGATATCCTGCCCACAAACACTATTAGTGCAAAGATTTCTATTCATTGAATTAAGAGAAAGTAGCTGTATATCTATCTTAACTATTTTGAATACACAGGTACAAAATGGTTCTTCATTTGTATCCCCTTTCTTTGTTTAGTTTTGTCAGGGAAGGGTGTTCTATTGTGCTTCCATTTCAGTCCCTACCCCTGAACTGGTTACACTTCTCCTGAAGTAACTGTCCTCATATTTGCCCAATGTGTAGCACATGCTCAGATGTGTTGTCTATACTGTCTGGTAGTATACTCATTTTGTAAATTCTAAGCTTTCTTCCTTTCTTATTCTTTTAAATGCTTGCTTGAAGCTATCAGGCTTATATGCTGGGTACTGACCTGAAGGTTTATTTATTTATTTATTTATTTTTGTCTTTTTGAGACAGGGTCTCACTATGCAGTTCAGTCTGGCCTTAAGCTCACTTTGTAGCTCAGGCTGGTCTCGAACTCACAACAATCCTCCTGCCTCAGCCTCCCGAGTGCTGGGATTACAGGCATGCGCCACCATGCCCGGCTGACCTGAAGGTTTAGATTTCAGATTTATCCATTCTGCTTAGTCATATACTTTACATGTATTCTATTTTTAATCTCTCAAATTTCTTCTGACTCTCCTTATTGTGAGTTCATAGACTACATTCTTTCTTTTAAAGCTATATTAGGGATGGTTAGAAAAAAATTTCAAACCAATAATTGTAAGTACCCCAGACAGTGACTGTTCCATTTTACCTTTCTTATCATTTAATAATACTTTCACTAATTTTGTATTCCTTTTGGTGATGATGAAGTAGCTGTGAGAAAACCCACAGATTTATTATGAACAAATTGACAATATATTTTTACTTCCATTTTGATCAGTGTATAATTTATCACTATTCATTAAATATACAACAAAACATAATCTTACTTTTTCCTTTAATTCTAAAACATGAAATTGTGAGAATATGGCATATCTAAAATAATAAGCACATGTACTTGTCATATTTACAAACCAAGTAGTTCAATGATACTGAGGACTCAGCCTACTGTTCACTCTAAGCTAGGCATTGAGATAACTGAAGACTGCATCATGTGTGAGAGAGGTACTACCGTTTTTAACATATGAATCTGTAATGAAGTGGAAGTCAGCATCTTATTGCAAATTAAATAGCTAATAAATTGTAGCATTGGGAGAATAAACTGAAGTATATTTTATATCTGTGTCAAGAAAACAGTCCTCAGTAACCTAGAGCTTTGAAAGAGCTTATCCAAAATAAGGGGAAGAATGAAGTGCATACCTCGTTCTTGGGCAGGGCTACTTTCATGAGCTGTAGGACACAGTCCTGCAACACATTTACTTATGTTCACTATTTTCTTCTCTTCAATTGTTACACATATGTGGCTTTTCAGATGTTATCCATTTAAGTAATGATAATAATAGTAAGTGAAAGAATTAAGAACTGGAATTAATGACAAATAAAACCTTTTCTCCCTCTAGAGAGAAGGAGAAAACTGTCATCAGGTGCGTTTGGCAGTTGGAAATGGTTTACGTAGTGATGTATGGATCCAATTTCTAGACAGATATGGAGACATTAAGATGTGCGAATTTTATGGATCCACTGAAGGAAATATTTATTTCATGAACCACACTGGAAAAATTGGATCAGTTGGGAGAACAAATTTCTTTTACAGAGTAAGTACAGTATTATTCTTCTAAAAAAATGCATTCTGAAGAAGTTGACAACCTTTTCTCTAGTCTTTATACCTATAAATTATAATTATTGACACTTTAAAAAAATTTAAGATATTTTAATAAAGTTTTGATGCTATATGTTATTTAAAGCCAGGTTCTTTCCCATGGTTTTGCTCTCTAGCAGGTGATTAATGACATGTGTTTTTGTTTAGTTTTATAGTTTAATCATACAATGGATGTGTAAATAGTAAGAATAGGTCCTAATGCATGCTGACTCTTTTAACCTTCCTTAAGTAATTTTATTCTACTATTGTTAATTATTTTTCAGCATTCATATCATTTCAAATTAAGCATAGGCTTCTAATGTTGTTTTTCTTTAAATTTTTTAAAAATGTTAAACCCACCCAAAGAAACTATCTTTTGAGATTAAAAGCTTGACAGCTCATTGATCAACAGAGAAGCAAAATATAGTAGAGATATATCCTTAACTGCCTTGGAGAAACCAACTCTGAAACAGATTTTACACTAAGCATAATTTTTTAAAAGAATAAAACTTCAAATAAAGGGAAACGCTTCAAAGTTTACAAAGTAAAATTGATTTTGAAAATCTTAAAGGGAGCTGGCCAGATAGCTCAGCAGATGAAAGTACCTGCTTAGCAGAGCGTAGCAGCCGGGGTTCGAGCCACAGTACGCCAGGATGTGGCAGCCCCGGGGCAGTCGGAGATAGCGATTGAGATTGAACATATTGGTGTGTGCCTGTAATCCCAGCTCTTTGGAGGCTGAAAACAGGAAGATCACTACAAGTCTGATCTATGTAGTGAGACTCTGCAGACTCTACTAAAAAACAAAAAGAAAAAACATAAAGTAAAATAAAATATCTTCAATGATGTAAATATTTAAATAATGAATAAATTACTTGAACTATTAAGCATATACAATTCTAGACCTCTAACAACTATAGAATACCTGTTCTTGTTAAGTACCTGTGAAGCATTAACAAAAAATTATTGTACCAATTAACAAACTACAGCAAATCCCAAAATGATTATATGGATTGTATTCGTGGCAACAGCTTAATTAAGTTATAAACACTTTTTAAAAGAAATGCAGTTAATCTATAGCTTTAGAAAAATAATTACTATGTTGCCATGGGTTAATAACAGCAAAAATCTCTCATAAACTATAAGATAATGAAAATATACATTTAAAAATTCAACTCAAATAAGAATAGCTGAAAATTAGTTAAATGGGGCAAAATGTCTATCTGTATGTTAATTTTTAAAATATCAACTAAAATAAACTCATAGAAAAACAAAAAGAAGAAAATAAGATAAAGCAAAATTTCATGGAATGTAACTGAAAAATGTCAAAAAATAAATATAATTTTTAAATGAAGAAATAGACTTTGGTGAGTAGAGAGAATGTATAACAACACCAGGAATGAAAAGGGAATATTACTATAGCTGCTTTAGAGATTAAGACAACAATAAAAGAATATGTAGGATAAGTTCATATCAACAAATCTGAAATTATTAGACAAACTGGACAAATTTCTAGAAAACTACAACCTAACAGCACTAACTCTATAATTATCACACTAAATAAAATGAGTTTGTAACTAAAACAATCGCCTACTCTCACACACCTTCCCAGTTGAGTACCAAATATTCAAATAATCCCAGCGTTACAGAATGGAAGCCAATTTCCAACTCACTTTCTGTCCCTACACTGATACAAATGGAGAAGAATGAATGTTGATAGACTGGGGCATTTTAAGTGCCCATGGTAAGAAAGACGTTCATAGTCAGTTTTTCCCTCCTGTGTAGTTCCTCAGTGGCCAAACCTGAACCTTCAAAGATTTCAGAGCACCCCACTCAAGCCTTTTTTTGGAATTATATTTGGAAAGATCCTTAAGAATTTCATGGAGCAGATTTTGGCACATGGGTTTTTATGGGATCCTTAGCTTATTTAGTTTTATAATATAAGATTTCTGTGTAATAAACTCCCTATATCAAAGAACACCTGGTAGAAAAACAATACAAAATGTACAGGATTTTCTTGTGAGCCATAAGTTCTCAGTGTGTGGAAGTGGTTGGTGCTCATAGGCCTTCTGACTGCAGTGGTGCCTCTTTCTGTCACCCTGTCCACTGAAATCTGCAACACATCCACTAACTATTTAAATTTAAAGATGGAACAATTCACTCTTATTACAGATTCTTTGGGGATGGTTAAGGCCTTGTTTATAGATCAGAAATACACTTGCATTCAGATCAAAGGTATTTTTGGATAGTAATGTTAATGTTGCTAAGTTTTGTATTCCTTACACTTAATTTTCTCAATTTATCACACTGTTTCCATTACAGATTTGTGTGAGAAGTCATTCCAAAGAAACATCTAGAGTTTGATGAAAGTGATTTCATTCTAAATACTTACTAAGTGTTTTATAATTTTCTAATGTTTTAAATTCTTCCAGTCAGAGTGCAATAATGACAATTATTTACTCCAACTTTTTGGAAAACTTTTAATTTCCAATTAATTTTAGTTTAGCTTTTTCTGTTTTATAAGAGGAAAAGAGTTGTGCCTAATATCAGACAGATTTTAGTCTGTCTTTGATTATTTATTTTTCATATGTGATTTTGTTAAATAACAGCTAATCAGAAGAAAAAGGTCTAATAATTGCTTTTTAATTAAATAGGAGGATTTGATGAGTATATGTCTCATGGATTTAAATGTAATAGAAAGCTATGGGCAATCAGCCTCATAACAGAGAGACTGTTACAAGTGAAGGCGAAAGATCAGTCAGCAACACAGAGTTCTTAAAATTCAAATGCCTTTGCTTCATGCTGTACCTACTGTAAAGGCTCAAAAAGCAAGGGATATTGCCATATGTAAGCCTAAGGTAAACAATGTAAAAACTTTCAAATAGCATATTTGAAAGACAAATTCAACTAAAAACCATGAACAGTCTTTTTTGGAAAGACTTTCCAAATAATTTGGAAGGGATAAACCTGATATTTAAAAAATGGCATAAGCCTTGAAAAGAGAAGAAATTATATCTAATAAAAAGTAGCTGAAAGCATGAATAGACATTAAAATAATAAACACCTAATATAATCAAGAAATTAGAGGAAAACATTTTTCTTTGGGATCAAAATATTGCAGTATTCTCTTTAAAAATGAGAGCCCCAAAGAGGCTTTTCTAGAGAAAACATAATTCAATAAAAGTGCTTAAAAAGTAAATATGCTTAGTTCAAATAAAAGAAGAAAAATGAAAATGTTAAAGAAATAAACTGCTCATGAAAAGACTTAAACCCAAAATGAAACATAAAGATTTTCAGGGAGCAAGATGGATGGGATTAACAAATCATGAATCCAAAATTAAAAGGAAAAGCAACAAACAAACAATGGAAAGCGAAAATACATTTTGAAAATATACACAGTGACCTAACATGTGCATAACTGACATTCCTGTAGGAAAAACAGATTAAAGAGAACAATGATTATTTTAGTTATAATGGAAAAAGTTCTTAAAACAAAAACTTGAGCCATTAGCAGAAAAAAAAAAAAACACACACACACAGTATATTTCAGGGAAAGAAATATGGCACAGGATGATCATTGGAAAAGTATTTTCTGATGAAATTATTCAATAGAAATTAAGGAAGCACAAGGAGATACTGAGGTGTCAGTGCAGAGTATGTTGCATGGCTGCAGATGGGGAATATCTCCCCCTTTTCTCACAATAAAAATAGAACGCACAATGATGGACAAAGTATACTTTGTATCTGTAAAGTATAAAGACAATAGAGGTTTTCTCAAAATGTGAAGAAATCAGAGAATATAACCCATGGACTTATAAAAATGCAATACTCTGGCATAAAATTCACTGAATGAAAAATACTGGTCATCCAAAGTGAAACAGAACTTAGAAGGAACAATCTTCAGTTGAAAGGAGGGCATTCCTCTCGTTTTTGACATCACCTGTTTTGGAGTCTCGTAAGCTTATATTTAATAAAACTCAATGAAATCCAGTATAGTCAGAAGCTACCACTTATCACAACTAAACGCTATAGTATGAGGGGCACAGTTTTCAGATGTGCTCTCCTGCGACATCAGAACACATCACTTTCCTTGTATTGAGATGTGGCAATACACACAACTCCCTACTTGTGCTGCAAGTGGGGGAAGTGTCCAGAGCCTTGGCGCCAAGAGGCTTTTGGGGGTCCTGATCATACAAAGCTCATTACCTGGCCCAAGTATCATCTCCTGCTTCTCAGAGGTGATGCGGGATGACCCAAAGCCCTTACTGCTGTCACCTGGTTGGTTTGGCTCAGAGACTCCATACAAATTATATTGTTACTCAGTGGTTGGTCTAAGTCTGTTAGACCAACACACTCCTAGAATTGCACAAGAAGGATTGAGACATTACCTCCCAAACTGAGGGTGGTGGATACACCTCTTTCTGAGCAAGGGTAAACTCTTTTCTACAAAAGTACTGATGGTACACTTTCAGTGTTAGCTTTGCCTCTACTTGACTTTGATGTGTTACATTCATGTGTGTAAGTGACATATATATATATATATATGCAAATATATATGAATATGCAAATTCACACAAGTATGAAGGGAAATTCCAGTGTCCATTGTATACAGCCATGTAACTATGGATTACAATTTTGGGAAAGCCATTCAGCAGGACTGTTATCAGTGAGACCTCCTGTATGTGTGCTCTAAGTGCATACATATACACATATACGTTTTTGTAGGCAATTTGAAGTGTGACAACCATTTTTATTTCTGTTACAGTTCTGTTATTATTACTGTAACATCTTGAGAACAGGAAGAAATATAGAGATGCTTGTATCTGAACATTAATGTGTGGATCCAAACTACTTTCTAGAAAATACTACAGTATAATTACTTTCATTTGAAATATGCAATCATGCAGGTTTTGGCCATAAAATTCCCTACATATGGCAAAAGACACAGTGAAAATTGATTTTGTGGGTAATGAATCTCACTTATTAATATTAGTACTGCATTAATCTAAAACAAATAACTATGAGGTTGATATCACATGTCTGGGAAGATTTTCCAAAACTTAAAGCATGTTGAAACAGGAGAGGAGAGAATGAATAATGAATAGGGCTCAGTTTTTATTTGGCCAAGATGGTAAGCCAGTTCCAGAACTAATCAGTCATTTGGCAAGTGGCCAGTATCCTGTTATCCCAAATACAAAGGCCAACAGAATGAATGTTTGTGTTTTAATAAAAAGTATTTATGTCCTTTTCCATTGGTCCTAATCTTAAAATCGGATAACATTACTTTTGACCTCTACCTACCATGTTTGATGATTAAATTTAGCATGTGCTCTAAGTGTTTGACATATAGTAAGTACTCAAAAGATATCAGTGGTTCTCATTTGTATTTTAAGGTAAATAATGAATTATGAAAATGTGCTGATTTTTGCCAAGATTATCACAAATGTTTTTGGATATTAAGTAACATTAATACCCTTACCTCACTAATCTTATTTCTCTTTTCCCACTTACTTGTTCTCTCTTCCTTCTGCCTCCCACTTTTTCTTTTCTTTCCTTATAATTTTCACTCATTTTATTACCTCCATATTTTGCTTACTATTTCTAGTTTAATAAGTATTTGTTTTGCTCCACATCGCTAGTCATCCGTGAAATGCAAATAAAAACAACTCAGAGATACCATCTCACTCCAGAAAGAATGGCTATCATAAAGAAATCAACCAACAACAAATGTTGGAGAGGTTGTGGGGAAAAGGGAACACTTCTCCACTGCTGGTGGGAATGTAGACTGGTACAACCATTGCTGAGGTCAGTGTGGAGACTCCTCAAAAGAGTAGGACTAGAAATCCCATTCAAGCCGGATATTCCCCTACTGGGAATTTTCCCAAAGGAACTGAAAACATTGTATCATAGTGATATATGAGTACCTATGTTTATAGCAGCACAATGTGTGATAGCAAAATGTTGGAGACAACCAAGATGCCCATCACATGAAGAATGGTTGAAAAAGATGTGGTATTTCTATATAATGGAGTATTACTCAGCTATTAAGAATGATAAGTTGGAAGCATTTATACTGAAGTGGATGCCACTTGAACATATACTCATAAGTGAAATAAACCAGACACACATGTGTAAATATCATATAGTCTCCCTAGTACAAGAAGTGAAAAGCAGAAATACAAAAGGAAACGTACAACAACAACTAAAATCATTTGAGTCTGATAAGGCAAAGTGAATGGCATATGCTGCAGGATGCTAATCAGCTTTTCTTCTGGATGGTTAACAACCTAAGTTCACAGATCAAAGTTGGAGAAATAGAAGAGCTACAAGGCCAGCCCACATTTTGGCCCTAGCCTTTCAAGGTCAGCAAAGACTCAGGACATAGGAGAACCTGCACTGCAACATCATGAAACTCAGTTGAGCTCCAAATTTTCTGAACAAGGAGATTATGGAGCCACAGAGGAAAGAGATCGAAGTTGTATAGTGTGCTTGGGGAGAGTCACATGGAGAGAAAACTTTCTCTCAGGCTCTCACAGAGAGCAAACTGGTCAAGCATTGGCTGTGACTCATCCACATGGATGATACAGACAAAGGATCTACACAATAAGATACAGGACTACAAGATAAACCCTGAGGGGACTTCACTGACCACATAAGAAACATAAAGTACATGTGTTGGTATATAAGTTTTGCTCTATCTAGGTCTTAACCATCCAGCATAAAAGTATAAAAATGAAGTATACATCATGGGGCCATAATAATAAGTTGAGCTGTAAATGGCTATGGTCGACAACTTCTTCGGTTAACTCACTATTGTTTTTTTTTTTTTGTTTTCCATTTATTTTTATTTTATTAAAATACAAATGTCAATCAGACAGTTTCAAAACACCTTAACCATACAGAGTCGATGAATTAATACATTGCAAACTGTTTTCATAACGTTTTGGTATTGTACAAGGTGCATACATGATATTATATTTACAGGTTTTTTATAGCTGAATTATATAAAAAAATTCAATAATTATTTACCTAGTGGATGAACATAGCACTAAAAGCCGACATAATATCCTGTCCAACCACCTTAACTCACTATTATTGTGAAATGCTGGACTGTGTTGGATTGTGTTGTCAAGTTCAAGCACCTAAGTTAGTTGAATGATAATGGAGTGCTCATCTTTGACACGTGTAGAGAAAGGAAGGGGTATAGAAAGGAAGAACCATGATGTGTGTGTATGGACAATACAGTTGGGATAGATAACGCTGTGCTTCTACATAATTCTATGAGAGGCAAGATTTGCACTAATGGTGGTTGGATAGGATATTATGTCAGCTTCTAGTACTATGGACAATCACTAGGAAAATAACAAGGTAGAAAGTACTAATTATTGAATTTTTGATGTAATTCAGGTATAAAAAATAAGATACACAAACAACTACACACTCTCAATTTACTGATAAGAGGCATATGGTATAATAATGTCTGTAAGTATAATATCATGTATGCACGTTCTATGATACCAAAACATTATGAAAACAGTTTGCAATGTATTAATTTATCAAATCCATCTTGTCAAGGTATCTTAAAACTGTCTCATTGATATTTGTACTTCAATAAAACAAAAATTAAAAAAAATAATATTTGTTTAATTATCAGTAAAGCCTCAGTTCTCTCACATAGAAAATGACACAGTTGGTCTAATCCAATTTGCAGTTCTCTCCCTTGGTCATAATTTTGAAATGTCATGTCAGCACAGCATGAAAATAAGGACATTACAGGGCCAAAGTACCTGCAAATAAAGGGGCATGAGGCGGAAATTTGGTTCGCTCAGCTCCCAGTTGTCACAAGGATGGACTGACGATGTTGTCATCCCACTTGGAAAAAGTTTATAAAAGTACTAAATGTTTGTTTAGGAACATGGTGAGAGTCCTAGATGACAAGGCCCAAGTGATTACCAAGTACTGTGCTCTCTAGGCATTTGGTGACTTTTCTGGAAACCGTAGGGAAAAAAACAAGAAGAAATCATGGCACTCTCCCGGTTTGTTTTTACTTCTAGTTGAGTTTTCCTTTACAAAAGACGGTATGAAGGACTCCCCTCTCACCTATAGGTAGAAGAGGATGTAAATAACTGCTTTGTGTCTGTAGCTTGATAACTTTCATTCATAATTAAAACTTAGTTATGCTTTTCTAGGGTAAAATTGAACATAAAAGAAATAAATAAATGCCAGGAAAAGTGTGCTACTTGCTAGCACCTTCAGTTGTGAGCTTCAAGAATTTAATTTTTTGTAACTTACTTTAATAAAGTCATACCCTAGTTACTTCAACTGAGTATAAAATCAATTATTAGAGGTTGTGACACAAATAACTAAATGTTCTATGTTTAATTTTGGTTTCACAGCTTTTTTTCAGTTTTGACTTGATAAGGTATGACTTTCAGAATGACGAACCCATGAGAAATGAACAAAACTGGTGTAGCCGTGTAAAGAAGGGTAAGACTTACGTTTGAAGATACCTCCTTAAGCAAAATTTCCAGCTTGTGTATAATTATTACTGAATTTAAAAGGAATGATTAGTCATAATATGAAATTGGACTTGGAATATTTTTTTTGGTGGAATTGGGGATTGAACTCAGGTCCTTGCGCATGTGAGGGAAGCGCTTATTCCAATGAGCCATCTCACCAGCTTTACTTGGAATTTTAATGCAAGTAGGACAGTTGAATTATTTATTAGATATTTCTAACTCCAAAATGGTCACTTGGAGGGTAAATTATTAAAGTTTAAAAAGTAATTATTTAGCTAGTTTGCTTAATCTGCCACTTCCAGTTGACAATAATGCCATGGGTCTAATGTTGCATATCCTTAAACAATATGTTATTCTGGATATAGTGAAAAGTCAGGCCAACATGGATTTAACTCTTGACTTCCATATTTGCAAACTGAAACCACAGAAAGGCTGTTCAACCAGTGTCTCATTTTTTAATATATGAATTAGAGATAATAACGTTTATTCCATGTGGCTGTGGCTGACCATCAGATATGTAAGGCCCTGTACTTGTTCCCTTTCTCTCTTCTTTGTCTGTCACCTCTTTTCACAAGATAGACCTACAATCTGAGTTTACAAATGTCAATTAAAAAAGGTACCCAAATTAACAACATATAATCAAATTTAAAATGAAATGAAATCTAGAGATGTGCACTTAGAAATTTAGTCTCAATAAAGCAGGTCAAGCTTGTTTACTGCCATAAACTGCCTCAAACTACGTTTCAGAGGTGACCTCCTCGAAATGTACTGCATTGTGGAAAGATAGATTACAAAACCGTAGCTAATGTTCTAGTAGCTGACAGACTGAAAAATACAAGCTATTGTTATTTAAAAAATTTCTTCAAATTCTGACTTTCAAGCCTGTAGGCATCAATCAAATATGTTCTTCTAATTCAATTTTGCAGACACTTCCAATACAAAAGCAATTTCTAAGGAGAAAGAACTTAAAAATAAGGTTTTGTTTTCTTAAGAAAAAACAAGAGTGTTTTTTTATAATTATAGTAGTATCTGATATTGAGATTGGAATCTCAGAACTGTTCATATGGTCTCAGAGTTCCTAAAAAGGCTGTGTGACCCCTGAATATCTGCTTTAATATATTAGAATTCTCATTATGAATTACTCAGTTTTTTCCCACTAAGGCATTGTGTCACAATTTGGGTTAATTATGCCCAAACAAGAATAATATGAAAACATTCAGACTTATTTCTAATCATTAGCTTATCAGAGAAGATACTTACCTATGTCCTAAAATGGAAGAATCAAAGAATATTGAGTCTTTTGAAAACTTATAATCTTCCTATCAAGAATTCCCAGCATAGTATCACAGAGTAATAAATAATTTCTAAACATTTCTACTAGCATATCGATAGTATCAGAGAGAATGTTTTTGTGGGACCTTTGTCACAAAATCATAGAGCCTTGTATTTGAATTTTAGGGCTATTTGTTTCTCTGATTTGGGCAACTTAATTCATTCCTCTGGAAACTGCTTCCTTCCTTATGAAATAAGATTTAGAAATTTCAAGTGATTTCTGAAAAGAATAAGTAAAATGAAAGTTGCAAGCAGGTCATGGAGGTATCCAACAGGTATTCTTTCACTATTTCATTAGAATTATTATTGGAGTTGCTAGTATATTGCTGTCAATAATTCCTGCATTAAAATCTATGTAATCCAAAATGAAAACAGGCCTTAGGCTATCAACTAAGAAAGTTAAAGAATTTATTATACCTTTCCTTTCAATTCCCTTTTTGTTGTTGTTTTTTTTCAAATTTGTGTTCTTGATCATCCTTGAGAGGATGTACTGAGGGTGTCTATGCTGAGAATAGCAGAGGTCAAATAGGATAGAAATAACTTCAAGGACAGTGAGACAAGCCACAGTGACTGAGTTAGACAGGTTTAACTGAGATACATGTAACAATACATGATACATCAAACAGATGCCAAAATCCCTTTTCCTCTTGCAGGAGAACCTGGACTTCTCGTGTCTCCTGTGAATAAAAATAACCCCTTCTTTGGTTACACTGGGTCTTACAGGCACACAAAAAACAAATTGCTTTTTGATGTTTTTAAGAAGGGAGATGTTTACTTTAACACGGGAGACTTAATGATCCAAGATCAGGAGAACTTCCTTTATTTTTGGGACCGTATTGGAGACACTTTCAGGTATGAACTCTGTCAAGCCTGACCTGATCTGTAATTGCTGTGCTTTTCTGGAAGCTTGATGACCACATGTTCTTTAGCTGTGAAATCAGACAAAGCCCTTCTCTTCTGTAATGCCAGCCCTCCTATTGCTACATTGTCCCATAAGGTAAAATTCAATAACAATTTTAATGAATATTTTAGTGTCTATCAGTAAACCCCCTTTCTAGAATACAAAACTTCAAGATAAATTTGAAGTGTAAATAGTACTGTTAAACAGAAAACCAATTTGGTCAAGGTGCTCTAATTCTTCTAATAAAAAACAGAGAAAGAGAATGTTTTTTTCTGCCTTGTATTTCTTTTTTTAATCTCCTAAAATTATTTTAGGTCTATACAATTATTTTGCTTGAGTAGTCATTTTTTATGTACTGTACAGCATTTAAAGCAAGAATTTTTGCTATGAAGGCTTAGGGAAAATAATATTTAACCGAAATATAAATGCTGATTTTTGTTGATTTAATCAACAAAGCGCTTCTTCAGAAATGATCTTTGATTTGAAAACTAGGGATTTTTTTTATCACCAGGCGCTTGCATAGAGACAAATGCAAGACATTAAAGCTAAAAGTGTGTGACTAATGCTTCCAATACAGGTGCACTAACTGGAATTTGGTTTTCATTAGGTGGAAAGGAGAAAACGTTGCAACCACAGAGGTTGCTGATGTTATTGGAACGTTGGATTTCATACAGGGAACAAATGTATACGGTGTGGCTGTGTCAGGTACGAACAGAGTTCTGAGTTTGAAAATCTTTCAGAGTAAAATGTACAAGCGTGCTTCAGTTTTTTTTTGGCAGAACTGGGGATTGAACTCAGGCCCTCGCGTTTGCCAGGGAAGCGCTTATTCCACTGAGCCATCTCCACGCCACTCCCCCCCACACCCGTGCTTCAGTTTTTAAGTTATTCTACCAACTCAGTTTTTAATTTTTAGCTATTAAAGGAAACAGGTTTGTCTTGTCAAGTGACATCCTTGACTAAGCTGACTTCATGGGCACATTAGGAGAAATGCACTAAAATATATTTTTAAACAGAGCTTGAAAATTTTGTTTGAGTGATTCACTCTCTGGTTGAGAATTGTTGAAGCTTTTCTTCTTTTGATGTTTTGTTTTGAGGACCAAATCCTCAAGGATTTCCAGCTTGCTAGGCAAATCTCTAGCCTCTGGAGCTTTTCAAGTTCCATTACGTATTTTGCATTGACTAGGGCTTATGGATACCATTAGAAAAGATTGCTCTAGTTAAATGTTTAACAATGCTAACTTGTTCTTCTAAAAACTTGTATTTTAAAAACTTATTTAAAATTTGCATGGCGCCATACAATTGTATTGTAATATACTATATGTAACATATAATAGGTATTTCATGACAGAAAATACAAAAATGACCAATTTGAAGTCACAGCAAAATTGTTCTTTTTCACTGTCCTTTTTGTTTTTAACAATTGAAAATATTTTCCAGCTAATGCACATCAAGTGAGAGATACGGGGTGAGAGTGCTTGAATACGGGAACACAGGAAGGGATGTTTATTGTGTAACCCATCACTGGGTGCTACAGAAAGTTTGCAACATGGTCTAGCCCCTAAGATCTGGCATGATTAGCAGGGAGCAATGTATGGAATTAAGGAAATGCAAGTTCTTAGTTTTAACTTAAAATGCATCCTTTTTGCATCAATGTATAAAATGTCCACTGATATTGGAGTATACTTGCCTTTTAAATAAGTATTTTCTTTCATAGTATTTTTGCTAGTAGCAGTAGGATGCAAACTATTAAATTATTGGTAACTTCCATTTTTCATCCTATATATTTTATTCTTATATTATAGACAATTAAAGATAGATTATAGATTCCCTTTTCTTTAATTATTTCCAGGGAGGGACACATACTGATTAATACCCCTGTTGCATTATTATTACACCAATAGTTTGAGGGTCTCTGTGGAAGTAAATATGTTAATAGGACTTTAATTCATCTGGCATTTAAATTTGATTCCATATCAAACTTTCTTTCAGGTTATGAAGGAAAAGCAGGAATGGCTTCTATTATTTTAAAACCAAATAAGTCTTTAAACTTAGAGAAGTTTTATGAACAAGTTGCAACATCTCTACCATCTTATGCCTACCCACGATTTTTAAGAATTCAGGTAATTCTACAGTCTAACTCAAACCTAAGTTCAGAAACCAGGACGTGGCTTAGTAAAATATAAGATTATATCCTTTAAATTAAGTGTACCACTGTTCAGGAGCTAAATTCTTTCCATGATTCTGGCCACAAATCAAATTGGATGGGAACTGAGTTAAGTTCCATGTCTATGTTCATTGTTGACCTTGTGGGGAAATTTGATTCAGTTCTTGTCCAATTTGGCTTCTGACCAGAATTGTGGATGAGTTTGAATTAGAAATTGTGAAGAATAATGATAACCACAGGGCAAAGAGTTCAGAGCTTGTGCTATTTGAAGCCTAAATAAGAAATGCTAGAATATATTTGTATTTGTCTTGATTTTATTTATTTGTTTTTAATACAGGGTCTTGTATCTATCTTGATTTTAAGATCACTTTCATCTTCTCCTTCTTCTTCTTCTTTTTTTTTTTTTTTTTTTTTTTTTTTTTTTTTTTTTTTTTTTTTTTTTTTTTTTTTTTTTTTTTTTTTTTTTTTTTTTTTTTTGTGGAACCAGGGATTCAACTCAGGCCCTCGCACTTGCCAGGGAAGTGCTTATTCCACTGGACTATCTCCCCGGCCTGTGCTTCTGCTTTTGCTTCTACTTTGTCTTCATTTTCATTGTTATCTCCATCTTCTTCCTCTTCCTCCTCATCTCTTTATTCTTTCCCTCCTCCTCTCCTTTCTCCTCCTTTTTCTTCTGCTTCTTCTGTTAGAACCTCAAAGTAAATTGTGTTCCCAGAAAAACTGGAAATGCAATGCCGCATTTCGCACAGGTGCTGTCGTGATGTTCGGAAGCCTGTATTGTAAAGAATGAGGCTCATCCAGCACACCTCAAGGTGTCCATAGAATGTGGGCTGGACCCAAAGCCCACTGGCTTGAAGTAGTCCTCTTCCTCAATTTCACTCGTCTGTACAACTGCCCCTCCTTTCAGTTTTGAGAAACAACTTACTTAGTATGGAAATTTTACTTACTCATCTGCCCAGAAATTCACTTATTAACATGTTGCCTCAGGTCTAATCTCCCAAAGATAAGTAATATGTTACCCTTGACATCAAATCTCCCAGTCTCTTGCTGAATACATTCGCTATCATACTTTTAGCAATGGATCAGTAAGTGTTGCCACATTCATTATTAAACAACTGTCCAAGCAATCCTGATAGTCAGGTCACTGCTCACCAATGGTTTACACCACCCAAACTGTCATAAGCACAGATGTCATTTGCATATCCTTAACAATTTCACACACGTTGTTTCATTTTAATTTCATAGCACTCCTCTCAAGTACTAAGGGCAACAAAATGTGAGGCAAAAGTAGTATACTTTATTTGAAATTGTCATGAAGAAAGCTGTGGATTAGCATCCACTTTTAAGAATAGTGAAAAATGATCTTACCTCTTTTACCTGCTTTACTCTAAAGCACATCTCTCCCAACCAGGGTGTCCCCATAATCCACCTATTCCATGAAAATGCCTCTTATTCTGCGTCCACACTTGCATGTTCTCTGTGTCCATGCATTCTCTACTCTCTCTTGCTGCTCCTGCGGCTTCCTGCAGCCTTGACCACAGTAAAGACAGAAACAGTTTCACAGCTGAAGGTGTCACTTTACAGCCATGCCCAGACCCTCTCTGAAAGTTTACACTCTACCTCATGAATGATATTCTTTGATCCCATAGAAAGTTAATGGAACAAATAACATTTGAAGCATTTATTTTCTTCCAAGGAAGCTTAAAATTCACTTACATTAAAGAGAAGGTAGGCTCCACCTTCACTACTCAACAAAGGACAGCCTGCGGTCCACGGCCTCCAGCACCGGTTCGGGGAAACCAGGCCTTCGGGCAAGACGGAACCTTAAGGGGGCGGTGCGCGTCCGCCGGCTCGCGGAGCACCAGAAGGTTGTGAACTAAAGGCCGACAAAGATGACCACTTTAAGGTGGATAACGATGAAAATGAGCACCAGTTGTCATTAAGAACGGTCAGCTTAGGGGCTGGTGCAAAGGATGAATTGCACATTGTTGAAGCAGAGGCTATGAATTATGAAGGCAGTCCAATTAAAGTAACAGTGGCAACTTTGAAAATGTCTGTACAGCCAACGGTTTCCCTTGGGGGCTTTGAAATTACACCACCTGTTGTCTTAAGGTTGAAGTGTGGTTCAGGGCCTGTGCATATTAGTGGACAGCATTTAGTAGCTGTGGAAGAAGATGTAAAACTTCTGAGTATATCTGGAAAGCGATCTGCCCCTGGAGGTGGCAGCAAGGTTCCACAGAAAAAAGTAAAACTCGCTGCTGATGAAGACGAGGAGGATGATGAGGACGAGGAGGAGGAGGATGATGATGATGACGATGAAGATTTTGATGATGATGAAACTGAAGAGAAAGCTCCAGTGAAGAAA
>PVKA01009146.1:0-14120 GCA_004027165.1 Ctenomys sociabilis
CCCATCCCATCCTATCCTATCCTCTTATCACCAGAGACCATGAAATACACTGGAACATCTCTGCTGGCATAGGTTCCACCAAGTTCAAGCACAAGGAAAGGGCTGTGCTTCAAAGGAGGAAATGGAAGTGTTCTCTGTGCACACATGCACAGGATTCCAGCAGAGGCCTAGGCTGGCTGTGCCCTCCATACCCTGAGAAGGTAGTGTGGAGGAGAAGACTTGCTCCTAGTGTTGTCCAAGGGGTAAGACTTACACAGGAAAGTGAGAGAAGGCAGGAAGGACCCTCAAGCAGGCATGGAGGACTGATAGAATAGAGGGAGCTGCATCATGTGAAGTATAATTGTGGAGAAAGGAGAGGTAGGAAGGAGAACATCTGTGTGTCCCTTGCCAAAGTCCAATTAGGGGCACTGAGCACTGTGTATATTGCTGAGATCTCACAATAACCCTGTGAGCAGGGTTTGTTCCATACAAGGACCTTGGGCTCAGAGTCGTAAATCTTTTGCTGGATGTCCCTGGGGCAGGCATTGAGTGACTCCAAAGCCACACATTATTCCTACTTCTCCAGCCTGCTTCGGACCAGACACAGTTTTCTTTCCCCTTGCCCTAGAGAGAAGGCTGGAGCACTGTCGTTTACACAGGGCTGGTTGAATTTCTGTCAACGTGGAATATTCTCTTGAAGACATCCTGGACCTAGGAGAGCCTGCCGTCTGCCATGCGTTCTCCAATTATGCCAGCATGTCTCTCTCTCTCTCTCTCTCATAAATTCCCCCTAGTGAAATGGGACTGTGTTTTCTTTGTTTGGATCTAAATCCTGCTGCTCTATTGATTACTATAATTCAGCCCTAATTGGACTTCTGCAAAGCACACGCACAGATGACAGCAAGCCTCTGGGAAACACAGCATCCATTATTAATATGACGGTGCTGGCCTTTACCCTGCTCTCTGCCTTCACCTCGGGGAGTTGAGCAAAACAGCCCCGCCGAGTCATGTGCCTTCCTTATGAATTTATCTCTTCAAAATATTTGTTTCCTCTTCAAGGCAAAGAGAGGTGCAAACTGCACAGCTATCAAGCATTTCTTTAATTGCCTCTGTGCTGGCCCAGGGAAGGGTCCACGTAGCAAGTCTTTTCAGGATGTGGAGAAGGCTTAGATTCCCTCCAAAATAATGAGGGACACAGAGGCAGGCAGCCTCAGGAGCTGGCTGAGATTCCGCGGGGCAGGTGGGAGAGAAAGTCAGGATGGATAGCCGGACAACAAAGACAGTCACATTGGGCCACCTGACTGGGGCAAGCAGGCCATGATAGAGGAGAGACCATAGACTATTCCGTGGACTGAGGCAGAAGAGAGTATCATTTTCAGGACAGGCATGGGTAGCCTCCTCACCTCATAGGAGCTTGGAGACAAGTAAGGAGTTTCACAGTCCACTAAGCATTGAAAATGCCAGTGCTAGGGTCGCTGACTGTTAGCAGCACGGGTCTGTGTGGTGGACCCCGGTGAACCCCGTGCCCTTTCAATGTGGAATCGAGCATTTAGAACATTTCAGTGCTGAGATGAACTCTGCAGTGGTCATGCTCAGTGAACACATTCATAAATGGACAAAGGGAAGCCCAAGGGAGGAAAGGCAGCTGCTCAGGGCCACACTTTTAAGGGCTACCCAAGTGGAGAGAGGCAGGGAGCACTGTGGATGGGCTGCTCCAGCACTGAGCAGGTAAAGCTGAGTTTGAATAAAGTCAGCACCTGCTGTTGAGGTTGGTTGGCCTCAAGCTAACTCTTCCTCTCTTTTAGCAGTGATAGGTGGAGGAAGAAATCTGGGATTCTGCAGTGTGTCTGGTACCCAGTCATTGAACCATCTTTTATTGCTAGGGTACTCTGGCCGGCTTTGGGAACACAACGGAGGTAGACAAAATCCCTTCCCTCAAGCAGATGAAAGAAGAGTACAGAAGATGAGTGCTAAGGAGGCCCAGAGGGATAGGTCTTTCTCAAACAGGAAGAGATCAAGATGTGAAGGGGGTGGGGAAGGAAAAGAGGAAAAGGGAAAGGAAAAGGGAGCTAAGATGTGTGATGACCAAGTACACCGACTACACAAGGAGTGTAAATGCTATGACTGCAAGCCTGTGCTAATACTAATACTAATGACACCCACAACACGGAAAAGTTTAAAAATATTCAAAAAGCAAACACATGGCAAAGGGCTTCAGACAGTCTGAGGCTGAGAAAAGATGACAGGGGATGAGGACTGGTTGGAGGAACAAGAATCCAATTCTTATTTCACGTTTTTCTTTGTCAAGAATAGGAACGTTTCCTTTTGCAGGGCTTCCGCCTGCCTCGGCAGGGGCCCACTGCAGAGCTAGCGCATGGCTTTCGTTCTGTAGTATGCTCCGGGAGAAGAGTGGAGTCAGGGACCAGAGTGTCCTCCCTCCCAGCCCCCAGGATTTGTTGCTAACCAGATGGCCACAGCAACCCCTCTGCAGCATCTTCTCTCCTCCTTGGCATGTCCTGAACTTTCTCTTGCTGTGGATAGAAGAAAGCTTCGGGAGCAGGGGCCAGTGGTTTCTGCCTGTCACTGGTGCTCTGAGGCTACCTGTGGAATAGATGGAAGAGGAAGACGGCGGCACTGGCACAAAGAGACAGGGCACTGAGACCTTGTCTTCCTGGCTCTGCCAAACACTGCAATTAGCTGATCTGGGGACCACAGCTGGGAGCCCACTGTGCCCTGTGGTATGCCTACTGCTGCAGGCAGCCCTGCCCACCACCCTAGGTGCACATTCTCCGGGGAGCAGACAGGAGGCTCTCTCCTCACTGATGGGCCAGGGCCGCCTCAGAAGTTTGGTCTCTTTTTGTTCCTGTCTCTTCCCTGTCCCCACTCCTTGTGAAATGGATGCTTTCTGGGGTCTAGAATGAAAACTACAAGATGGGTTCTAAGCTCAGGGCAAAAAAGAGGGGAGGGGAATGGGAAAGAAAAAGGTACCAGGATGTATCATGAAAAGATACAGATTCCCTGTGATGAAGATGCTCAGCATGCACATATAAAGTGTACCAATAAACTTAGTAATAAATCTTTTTAAAAGGTGGGGGCAGGGAGCCATGGAGCTTCCATCGTGGGATGATGGGCCGGTGATGAGCGCTGAAGCCTACTAACCCTCGTCTGTCTATCTCTTCCTTGTACCCACACCTTGATTTTCATCAACTTCCCTGTTCTTTGCACCATGGTCCTGCACTCATGGAAACACACGTCTCAATCATCTGTTAATAAGAGGAGCATCTGCTCTTCTCTAGTTCCACTTCTGTTTGGGAGTGTGAGAGAGCAGCTTGAGCAGGAGCAGGGGCAGCAGTTAGGGGCTGTCTGCACATATCCTCGCCCCTGAAGCAGGCGCCTCCTCTCTCCTGGGGCTGCCAACCAGCTGCTCCTTTCTGGCATCTCCATCAGTGCCTGCTCCTCAGTGACAAATGACTCCATCCTCGTTCATCAAGTCTGAACCATCCCCAAGGCCTACCCATCCTGCATCCTCACCCTGTTACTGTCATTGGAGGTAGGGGGACCAACTGGGTGTGCACGCAGGCATCAGAACTGGAGGTATAGCTCCTGGGTACATATTTTAGTCAGTACACTTGGGGAGGTTTTATAAGCTGCCTTGTGCTTCAGTTTTCCTACATGCTCAATAAGCTTGCCCTCATACCACTGTGTTTTGTGAAGATCCATGCGAGTGGGTAAAGCCCACAGGACAGTGCTTGGTGGCTATTGTGTTGCATGTGTGCTGGCTGACAAAGCCAGGCTCTATCATTCCTATCCTTGGCCTTGCAGCCTCTACCCACTCCCCCTGATCCTCCTCTTCTCTTCTCCTTTTCATCTTCCTTTTTTCTGGTTCTTCTATTTGAAACAGGGTCTCACTATGTCACTAAGTTGGGCAGGCTGAGCTGAAACTTACACTCTCAAGCTTCAGCCTCCCAGAAAACTGGGCTTCTAGGGGTGTGCCACCATGCCCAGTCCATCCTCTTCCTATTGCACCAGCTCCCAACAGATTCCCTGCCTGTGTCCCACTTGTGCTCCTCTTCTACATCGCCTTCCTCGCTGCTTGTGGAGAGCTCATCTCCCTACCATTCAAGACCCCTTGCTGCCTTCCAGTGTGTTCAGGAAGAAATCCAGACCCACTCATTGGTCCGCCTCAGCTTAGCATCACCTGGAGGCCTGGCCTTCTGAGTCTGTTATAAGTAGAAGCTAGTCGGATGAATAAAATACATTTAATTATTATTGAACAGACTCTATGGGGTTTGGTAGCCAAAAACAGCAACATTTTTGATGTTGGAAAGGGATTTTTTTTTTAAATATCTGAGCAATTTTCAAATCTCACACGACCACCTGCTTATTCTCAAAATGCTTTGAACATCTACAGCCAGAATTTTCTCACACTCTTTCCTCCTAGAGCACTCTGACCTTGGCTACAGGAGAACTGCTAAGTATGGTCAAAGCTAAGCGGATGTGATCTCTGCCTGTTCTTATTCCCAAGACACTATATAAAACTTTGGACAATGTCCCGTGGGAGGACAGTGTCTTACAATAATTAAACACCAATTGAAGTTAATCTGTGTCAATTCAAAACTGAGCTCTAATAATTACTGTGTGACCTAAAGGCAGGTACTTAACCTTTTTATCCATCTCCTCATTGGTAGGACAGAAAGAGCAATAGTACTTAAATTGCTGGATTTATTTTTGATTTGTTTTAGGTGTATTGAGAGAAAGAGCCGACAAGAATTGTATATACTGAAGTTATGCATGAGTGATATGCACACATACATTGTGTAATATTCACCACATTCAAGTTAGGTAAAATATTTATCACTTCATGGGCTAATCTTCTGGGAGATGGAGGAGAACACTGAACATTTTCAAAGCTCAAGTGTATATTACGGTGTTGTTAATTGTGTGCGCATTGCTGCTCATTAGGTCTCTGGATTCTTCTCATTTTTTCAGCAACTTCTTTCCATTTCCCCATCCACCCTCCTAAAACCTCACTATTATTCTACACCCTGTTTGGAATTTGATACTCTTAGATATTTAGTGTATACAAAATATACTATAGAGACCTTGTCTTCCTGGTTCTGCCAAATACTGAAATTAGCTGTCCTGGGGTCCTGGGGACCACAACAGGGAGCCCACTGTGCCCTGTGGCATGCCACAGAAAGTAGATATATAGCTACTTTCTCTTAATTCAATAAGAACAAAGATTTGTACTAATAGTGCTTGGACAGGATATCATGTCTGCATCTTGTGCTATGAATGACTACTACAAAGACAATAACATGCAATGTATTAATTGTTGCAAGTCTCCTACCAACCTATTTTTTTTTTTTTTTTTTGGCAGAACCAGGGATTGAACTCAGGCCCTTGTGCTTGCCAGGGAAGTCCTTATTCCACTGAGTCATCTCCTGGCCCCTCTCCCTACCTGTTTTGAAGCTGTCTCATTGCAATTTTTTCTCAATAAAATTAATAAAAAAAATAAAACCATTACTGTGAAAAGCACTGGAAATGAGGATTTTAAAACTATTCCAAGAGCTGAATGTGGAAGAAATATACTTTATAGGTTTTTCTACTAACAAACACATAGAATACACTCAAAGTTCAGCATCACATGTGTATATATATCTACATATGCCTACACTTATACATACGCATGAACATATATTAGATACTAATACTTTTCAGACCTATGATAAATACCGGCTGTTAAGAAAAAAAGAATCCTGGGTTTTAGATGTCTTAATACCTCCTACTTTTTAACAACTGATACATCTCTTGTTAGTATTGTGTATTTTGTATAAAATGTTTTCTGACTCATTATAGGAAGCACTGCCATTTGCAGCTTCCTATAGAGCTTCATTCACCGGCTCGACAAGATAAAAATGATGAAAGTTTGTGGAGAGGATTTCAGATTTCTTGGAAGTTTTCTGAGGTATGAGCAGCACAATTCAGTCTCTCTAAGCTGTGGAATCCAAATACTGGAAAAATAACAATTTAAAGAGTGTTATAGGCTAAATGGTTCTGGCCCCAAGCTCATGGTCAAAGGGATGTTCATTATTAATTTGTACAGATTGCGAATCCCACCATGAGCCCCTCAGTCTGAGCTACTGCTGCTTGTCCAGGATTCGCAGGCACTGATCTGGGCTCTGACTGCCTGCTGTGCCTACCAGGAACAGCAGAAGCACGCTTCGAAGGGACCCTGCCACAAGATGTCGAGACCACTGTACAAACACGGGCTTATGGGCAAAGAGAAAGTTCTTTTCCTTGTGCCTTTTGTATTTTTTCACTTAAGAACTCTATAATCAAATCAGTTTCCCATTTTTAATTGGATTGTTAGGTTTACTTGTTTTGGGAGCTCTTTATACATCCTATGTAGAAAACTTCTGTTAAATGACATGGCAAATACCTCCCTCCATTTTATAGATTTTCTCTGCCTCTTCATATTTTGCAAAACTTCTGTTCATGCCCTTTGCTCAATTTTACTTGGTTATTATACTTTTTGCTATTGAGTTGTATGAGTTGCTTACGTATTTTGTATACTAACCTATTATCATATATATGCTTTGCAATATCTCTCTCATTTCATAGATTGATTTTCATGTCTTGATTACTTTACATGAGATGTTTTTAGTTTAAAGAAATTCCATTTGTCAATCTGTGTGATTTTTTGTCCGTGCTTTTTGTGTCGTCCAAAGTACATTGGACCATTGTCAAGGGGATTTTCTTTAAGTAGTTTTGTGCCTTCAGGTCATGTGATTATGTCATATGTTGAATTTATTTTAAGTTAACTTTTAAATTTTAATTTTTATTAGCACGTTTACAGTACATGATGATTACATCCATAACATATTGTACTTCTTTTATCTTTCTTCCCCTCCCTTCCTTAATTTTAAATATGGATAGCCAATTTTTACAGCACCATTTCATTTTCTAATGTATGTTTTGGTTCCTCTGTAAAGAGTCAGATGGCTATCATCGTATAGACTTGTATTTCTACTATTCTATTCTATTCTATTCTATTCTATTCTATTCTATTCTATTCTATTCTATTCTATTCTATTCTATTCTTCTATTCTATTCTTTTGTTATTCTATTCTAGATTTATGTGTCTGTTTTTCCCATTACCATGCTGTTTTGTTACAATGGATTTGAAGCAAGCTTCCAAATTTGGCATTGTGATACTGCCAGCATTTCTTTATTCTGGTTCTTTTCTGCTTCCAGATGCAATTGCATCTTAAATTGAGGATCGTTTATGTTGCCCTTTTGACATAATGTGCTTCCCCCCCAGTACTTTGATGACATTAAACCAATCTCCTTTGGCCTGAAAGGTTTCTGCTGAGCAGTTTGCCACTACTCTCATGAAACTTCCCCTATACATTAGGAGTTTCTGACTTTTAAGAATCTGAGGACAATGCCTCTCAATGAATATTTCTTTTTTTTTAAATTTGTTGTTCTTGGGCTTTATATATCTGCAAGTTTGTTTCACTTTCAATATTTGGAGAATTTTCTGTCATTAGATTTAAGAATATGTTTTCTGCCCATTTCACATTAGTGCCATTTAAGTGCTTTAAGATATCCACAATGCATACATTGGTTCTCTTGATGATGTCCCATAAATCACATTGATTTTCTTCACTCTTTTACATGAAGTGTTTTCCTGTTCTGACTAAATGATTTCAAATGACCTGTGTTCAAGTTCATAGATTCTTTCTTCTACTTGACTGATTGTGCTGTTGAACCTTTCTATAGATTTTTAGATTTAATTTATTGTAGTCTTTATTTCCAGAATTTCTGTTTGGTTCTCTTTGTATGATTTCTATCTCTTTGTCAAACTTCTAATTTTATTTTTCTGATTTCATTGAGTTGACTGTGTTCTCTTTTAGCTTGCTCAACTTCTTTTAGATCAATAATTTTAAGTTCTTTGGGGCTAATCACTGAAAACTTAGTGTGCTTCTTATCATGTTTCTCTAATTTTCATAGTCATTACATTTGATTCTGTATGTTTGAGAGAATAGTCATGTCTTGTAGATTTCATAGATCAGCTTTATAGGGAAAGACCTTTTCCTGCAAATGAGCTGAGGGCGCTGAGCAGGAAAGGTATGAGGTGATAGTGGATCTGGTGAGGGATCTGAGCCCAGGAGCATGGGGTAGTGTGGTCATATGGCAATGTTAAGTCCAGGATCTTTCAGTGGTTCTAAGTCTGAGGTACTCCTTGCTCTTGGGTGTAGGCATACCTGAGACAGTAGCATCTCAGGAGTGGTAGAGCAGGTGGGCTTTGTACAGCATTGTACCTAGGATCCGCATTATCAAAACTTTCATGGCAAAGATTTTGGGGGTCATCTCTCTTCTTTGCACTAAGCTGTGCAAGCCTGGAGAGTGGGGTGCTGTAGTTAAAATATTTTCTATGCAGCCATCTTTGAGTTTTGTGTTTTGCTGTGTTGCTGTAACTTCATCCTTGTACTCCAGAATACACCCCCCATCCTCAGATATTTTGCTAGATATGGTAGTTGTCAAAATATTATTTCTTGTGGGGAAATTATGGCTGGGATCTTCTGGTCTGCCATCTTCTTTATGTCCCTCTTAGGGTGTCTGTATATGTTAATATGTGTAAAATGGCTCATCTGTTTCTTGCACATTAGTGCCATTTAAGTGCTTTATGATACTGATTTTACATTATTTGATTACAAAGTTTTGTTCTGTCTCTGTAAGATCTCCTTGGAAGTAAGTGATCCACCTTTCATCCTAGTGTCCTAGGATGGCATCTGCAGACATTACAGAGCTGGAGAGTGTTTATGCAATGTCGGCATAGAGATGGACTAGCTGCCACCCCTTGAAGCCCAGGCTCAAGAACTCCCTACATTTTGGACAGTTAAGCCTAGAAACTGTTGGCATATTGCCTTCTCTTGATCTCATACTTATCAGGGATTAGAAAAGGAATTGCCCAGGATCTGAGCTTCTTGCTAGGAGAGACAAGAGAATACTAATATATGAGGCTTCTACCATCAAGTCAATCAGAAAGCTTTTGCCAAACACCCTAAGATTTTTCTGGGGCCTCCATTACCTTTAGAAGATGCTCAACAATGTTTTAGACATGTCCATTACGGTATCTGGAAGCTACCAGTGTCATTCCTTACTGCTCAGTTTCCTGTGGCCACCTTCCATTCCTGCCAGCCAGTTTTGTTGAAGTGTGTCCATGATTCTGCTCAAAGGGAAGTAGCCTATTTTCAGGGCCTCTGGAGTTTCTGCCCCTCCATGCTTAGCAATTGTTCAGCTGTGTTCAGAGGCCAGGGAGGCTACATCTGGAAGGTTGAAGGGCTGCGTCTAAGTCTTCTCTATGGAGTTAGATAATGAAGGCCACACTTCTGTATCTTCATCTTCCTCAGACAGGAAAATACGTGGACGCTGCTCTACACAGTGCCCCAGGCATCAAATGACTGCAATGCTCATCTTGCTGATATATGAATGAATGCTCTGGTGGCTCAGGTGAGGAGTCTCAGAAAATGAGCCTGGAGAGAAATAGCATCTCAGACTGCCCTGCACTGTCTCTTCCTCTGCTTCTCTGGAGCTTGCTTCTGTGTACATCACCCCTTGCTCACCTGGAAGCCTCACTCTAAACTAACTCTCGCTCACTCCCATGCTGTAAACACTTGTCTTGGTTACTTTTCTCTCACTGCTGGGACAAAATACTCAACAGCTCTAGTTAAGGGAAGAAAGACAGTAAAAGCAGAAAGAACACAACTGGGGGAGAGCAGGCCTCTTTGCCTCCCTTATATTGTATGTAGGGTACCCACCCTCGGGTGGGTGTGGCAATCATACTATCTCTGTCTCTTCTTACACAGGCTAAAGGGTGCTTATAAAGTGAGGACCCTGGCCCCCTGATGAGTCACTTAAATTAACTTTCTAAACTTCTCAAGTTGAAACAATGAACAAAATCCTAGAGTGGTAAAGGCATGTCTTCTATGCACTAGGATATAGCACTGCTGAGTTACTTAGTTAAGCTTCTAGACTTTAGAAATTGACACAATGCATCAATCATTACAATCCACCTCCTGTCAACTTGGCAAGAAGACACATTTCTTTTAAACTGGTTTTTAGCTATAATGGCAGGTTTATTCTTATCATTGCACAACTTGAACATTATGACACAGGTGTAACACTCATTAAGAACCAGTATTAAGTCCATCAACATTATGTTACATTAGAACCATAACAATGCTCAATTCCCAACTCCCAGAACCATTCCAGTTTCTGTTGTACCTTTTTTCCAATACCTGTCTCTGTCCTTTCTCATCTTTTGAGCATGTATTAAGGCCTAGGGATTAAGATAACTTGGACATATCCACTCATCTTAGACATGCATTTTCTTATAAAATCTTTCTTTTTTATCTCCTTTTTTATGTCAGTAGAAGTCTGACTCCCTTTTCCCAAACTTTTTCCTATTAAGATTTCCATAAAAGTAGAGATGGGATGAGTACTTTATAGTGAAGTGGGGTTGATGTTCCAGGATGGGTGAAAACCCTGTGCTAAGACTACCACTCTGAGACTGGAGGGGGCTGGAAACTGGGCATTAGAGAAGTCGTGGAAGGATGTAGAATAGTTCAATGTCCATGGAGGAGGGGAGAGAAGGAGAAGAAAATGAAATAGGTAGAGATGTTTGGGGAGCAGAGAGAGTAGAAAAGAGAGCATAAGGGGCATAGAAAATGAGGAAAGAAGAAGGTGGAGCAGGGAGTAGAAGAGGAAGTCAGGGGTGGGGTGGGACTTCAGGTCCTAGAAACACCATATGAAAAGGAATTTTGTTTTAATAAGACTAGCATTCTACGTCCCGAAGTGTGGTCAATTGTACTTTAAACCTAGGACTTCAGGCAAAGCAAACTATTCTTTTCCTCTGTAAACTTTTCTTTTGTCTGTAAGTCTTTGCACACCTGCTTAGATTGACTGAGGTGTATAGAAGAGCTTCCCTCTTATTAGATAAATATACAGTTCTGGAGGGAGGCTGCCAGATTTGCACCCAGGCTCCACCCTTTCCTGAGCCAGGTCTGCTGACACCACCTGCTAGGATGAGGCTTGCTCTCCACTTGTCTTTGTGAGCTGGGAATGGCAGAGCTTACACTGTAGAACTGTATCCCAGTTTGAATGAGTTGGCCCAGAATAGGTGTTTAATCAGTTCCTGGCACATCGCTTCCCTGGCTTTCATGTTACTTTCTTGTCTGAAAAACTAAGCTGAATCCTTTTCAAATACAGTCCCTATTCACAAGCCCAGACCTGGATCCTGGGCTACATGCTGAGGCTAAAACAGTGGTGCATAAAGTCTAGCCACAATCTGATGGGAGGACAGTTATGAGATGTTAATGATTCCAAATGACAATTTCAAATGACTGGGAACAAAGATTCAGTCCACCAACTGGAGTAGGGATAAGCAGTATCCTTCTATGATGTGACTTCTGAACTGGTGTTTGCCAGAAGTATAGCTGTAGAGAAAAAAGTACAAAAGATCTTTCTGGAGATGAACATAAGTGGGGTGATGGGGGATCCTGGTGTGAGAAGAAAGCTGACATGCTGATTGGGGGAATCCCATGTGGCCACTGAATATGAATATGCAAAATGTCATCAGGCATGCAAAGTTTTGTTGTTGTTTGAGTCCTGAAAAACATTTTTGACTCATGTAAGTTATAGTCAAATGCATTGGACATTCAAAATGAAAGTGTACAGTTAAATGATTCTGACAGTTGGTCAGAATCTTAGAGAACCTATTCTCAGAATTATGTGTTGTTTCCCTAGGTGATGTGAGAAGACACATAGTTGGTCTCTCTTCAGAAATGAACCTATGCTGTTTTCTACATAACAGAAATGCCTTAGAAACTGACAGATGCTTCAAGATCACCTTTCATTAGTAAAAGCGACTGATAAAAGTGGTTAGACACATTTGTATTACCAGAGTAAAATCAGCCAAATGGGACCATCATGTGTGCACCCCAGTAGTCTAAGTCAGAGGGAGTGTGTGGAAGGAGGAGCAGTTTCTTTTGACTAATGGCTTTAGGAGGTTCAGTTCATGGTTTTGTGGCTCCAAGGCAGAAATAGCCTGGTGGTGGAAGGGAACTAAAAAGGGAAGCTGCTCAGTTAATAACATCTAGGAGACAGACAGACAGACAGACAGACAGACAGACAGACAGACAGACAGAACATAGATCACAGATATGCCCTTTTAGACAATGCTTCAGTAACCTATGTTCTTCAGTTAGGCCTTGCCACCTCACAGCTCATTCAGCCATCAATTCATCAACAGATTAATCCATTCATGAGAATCATGCCCCCGTGATCCACTTGTCTTCTGAGAGTCCTACCTCTGTACACATGAGTATTTGTGTACAAATTAGATCCTTTAGGTCTAAACTCTAATGATACCTAGGGTAAGGATTAGTGAATTTCTTTCATGGATAAGGATGCTAAGGTAAAGAGACTCCACTGTTTCCAGCTTGAAAAGTGTAGATAATACTAAGACTATACCAAAAACAACCAGTAAACTACAGTTAAAATTAAGATCACAATTCAGATCCCTAAATACTAGGCTAGTGAACTTTATTCCCAACTCCAGAAATCGAGTTTTCTACCTAGGGATTGTAAGGCTTTCAGGAATGAGGATCTCTAAATACATCTTTGATATTGAGGAATAATCTTCCATCCTAAACTCTAACTAATATGCCCAAGTTTCTGAATTATTTTTGGTTCCAGGAATCAAACTCTGGACCTTGTGCTTTCCAGGCAGGTGCTTGTGCTGCTGATTACTTCCCTGGTAGCTTCTGAAATTTTATTGGCTTAAAACAACAAGAGCTGTTGGGCATGATGATACATGCCCATAATCCTAACACACGTGAGGCTAAGACAGGTGCATTGTAGTGAATCTGAGGCCATTTTGGGCTACACAGTGAGTTTAGGACTAGCCTGAACAAAGGAAACAAAATAGAACAAGTCAATGAATTTATGTAGACTTCAAGATATCTAAAGTGACAGGTGTGATTCCTGGAAGATCCTGCTATGTTTTCTCCCCATGCTAAAGCTGGATATACCTATTTTCCCATTTTATTTTCTAGTGGGTTAAAATAGTTTGAAATTGAACAGACCAAAAGATAGCAATCCAGTGAAAATTTCTTCTCTTGCCTCACTTGTGTCTTCAGTATGCAGCACCCAGTTTCTGTCCCAAGAAATAATCAAATCCTCTCTTTCTAGTGTTTGTGCAGAGAAAGTACATTTATTTGCAACTGAGTGTGTCTAGCTCCTGTTTGTGTAACCATCAGTAGCATTCTGTTGTTCTTTGCACTTATCTTTACTTGCTGTGTCTAAAGTACATGGTACCACACTCTAGAAGTTCATTGTATTTGTCTATATTTATTATTATAGTTATAGCAGATCCTGATGATGGGTATTTGCACTGCTTCCAATCTCTTGCTATTATAAGCAGTGTTTCTATGAGTAACCCCATGCATTCATCATAGTTCCTAGAAGTAGATTCTTGGAACACATGATACATACATTTATAATTTTGAAAGATAGAGACAAATTGGCCTCATACCTAGGGCAGCAATCAGCTTCCATATCCCTTAGTTCCATTTATTGTGAACCCTGCTTCTGGCTGTCACCTGCATCATCTTTATAAAGCCAGAGGGGTGAGGATGGCAACCTTCTCTCAGCTCCTTGGAGACCACAAAAGGAAGATGGTGAATAACTCTCGCTAATGTCACTGGTGGCTTTCATGTTGCTAAATCCAAAAGGCACTTGGGTTTTGCTCTTATTGGCTCTTACACAGCTTGGCACTGATCACTTCTTCTTCCTACTTGATTTTCCTCCCATTTCTCCAGTGGAGGCCTTGTTTTCTTTGCATCTCATTTTCTTCCTCATATCTGATAGGTGACCATGTTTAACTTTGGCTGCATATTAGAAGTATCTTGGGAAGCCTTTGAAACTTCAGAGGCTCAGGTCACACCCCACACTGATTCAACTACAAAATCCTCATCTACAGAGGTGGAACCCAGGATCCAGCATTTATAATATACTCTGCATGCCTCCAATGTATGACATAGGTGGAGAGAAATCCCATTATATGATGGGTT
>PVKA01009146.1:14220-69741 GCA_004027165.1 Ctenomys sociabilis
TCTCTCTCTCTCTCTCTCTCTCTCTCTCTCTCTCTCTCTCTCTCTCTCTCTCTCTCTCTCTCTCTCTCTCTCTCTCTCTCTCTCTCTCTCCCCCTCCCTCCCTCCCTCCGGGGATCAAACTCAGAACTTCGTAGTATCTCTTTTATAGATACTTAAACTCAGTAGTACAAAAATAGGCTCATGGACATCACCCCTCAAACATGATGGTTTTTTTTTTTATTATTTCCACTTTAGTGAGTGCCGCTACTCTCTCCATTCAGCAGTACAATTCTTCTTTCCTTTGCAGTCCACTCATCTTCTCAGCAGTGTAGCAGACTCTTTTCAGTTCTATCTAATCATTCTATAGTCTTTACACCACATGGTAGCCTGAGTGATAAGTTCAAAATTGTACTCGTTCATGGCATACTTCTTATTTTGCTACAAAAGCTCCAGGGCCTTTTCCTTAACCCTGGTGCGAAGATGCACATGTTGGCCCACAAGGCCACCGTTGCTAAGCTCCTGCTTTCCTATACAACCTCCCTGCCTGTGTCCACCTCGTATATTTTTTCTTAGACACCCAGCTTTCTCCCAGTTCTTAATACATCTCACTTTTCCTTTCCCAAATGGTCCTTTAAGATGTTCTTTCCATTCTCAAACTATTTTTTTTCCCATCTTACTTTTACTCCTAGTCTTGTAGATCTTAGATATCAACTCATGGGATTTTCCCTAGAGGACACTTTCAGTTTCCTTGGACAGCAGGCTAAGCCAGACCTTCCTTTGATAAACCTCAATGAATTCTGGTTTGTTTTCATTTATAGTAGTTGCATGTTTACAATTGCATATTGTCTTATATCATCATTTAATTAATGCTTCTTTTTGCTTTTAGACCATATGCTCCTTAAAAGTAGGAAAAATGGCTCTTGCTTTCTGCCATTATACTTTTTAAGGACTTGCACAATGCCTGGCACCCTACAGTAGGTGCTAATATCTGGCAAATGTTAACCAGAGTTTCATAGTCATCACTTGGTGCTATAGTCTGGAGATTGAACATACCCCAGAAGTTCATTTGTTTGAGGCTTGGTTCCCAGAGTGGCACTTCATGGAGGGCATGGTGTGAGATCTTCAGGTAACTGGGGTTCTGCTCTTGGACATCATGGGTCTCATGTGTGACCTTTCAGTATCTCTCAATTGTGGCTTTTTGAAGTCTTGAGAGAAGAGTATTATAGAATGAGTCACATGGAGGCAAACATTCTCTCAGGCTTTCACAGAGAGCAAATTGGTCAAGCAATGGCTGTGACTCATCCACATGACTGACACTGAAAAAGGATCTACAAAGTGTGGTACAGGGTTTTGGGATAAGTCCTGAGGGGACTTGACTGACCTTTTCCGTTACAACAGTTACATTTCTTATTATGTAGGTCTTGCTTTATCTTGGTCTTAGCTATCCAGCAGAAAAGTGTAGAAATGAGGTATGAAAAGTGAAGCCATGTTAATATGCTGAGCTGTGGTAGGCTCAAGTCATCAGATTCAGACATTACCAGTCCTGTGGATACCCCACTACTATTGTGGACTGCTGGACTATATTAGATTATCTTGCTGAATTCATGCACCTACTATATTCAAATAGCAATGGCATGCCCATCTCTGACAAAACTAAAGAAAAAAAGGTGATATAAATAAAGGACCGCTTTGTATCTGCATATGCAAGATGGTCAGTATAGATATACAGCTACTTTCTCTTTATTCAATGAGAAGAAAGACTTGTACTAATAGTGTTTGGACAGGATATCATGTCTGCATCCTATGCTATGAATAACCACTAAGAAGACAACGATACGCAATGTCTTAATTGTTGTAACTCTCCTACCAAAAGTAAATAAATAAATAAATGAATAAGAAGGAGTAAGACTAGTCCAACTTGTCTCTTTCTGTGCCTTTGCTTGAAATATGACGGCTGGGTTTCTTGACATACTACCCGTCATCTGCCACTCACTAGGAGTCCCCAGTCAGAGCCAGAGCTTAGTTTTGCACTGAGATCTTCAGACGAGTTTCCCAAATGTGAGCCAGATGCACCTCTTAACCTGAGGTAAATACCCATGTCAGAAATGTAAAGCCGACTGTGGCCCCACACAGGTACTGCAGCATGATCCCACTCTGTCTTTGGTTCATAAGGACGATTCCAGCAGTAGCAGCAGCCACCGCCGCCTCAGGTTTCTTCCCCTGCAAGGGACATTTTACCTCTTACTGTCTCCACTGTTTCAGCTGGCAGCTCCTTCAAAATGAGGGTTATCAATGAAAATCATTCGCATATAATAACTTCCAACAGCACTACATAAATACTTGAAAAATATGAAGAAGTGTTTACAGTAGCTGTATCTCACAAGGGAGATTTACAGGACTATTAAAAATTATTAGACTTTTTCTGCAACAGAGTGACTTTCACAAGCGGCACCACATGACTTCCTATCCAGGCTCTGCAGAACGTTTATTTTCATGTTTTCAAAATACTGTATTTCTTCCTCCATTAAATTTTATCTCAGTGGCGTTGTTTTAAAGGACCAATTTCCCCCAACTCTTCTGATCTTGTAATTCAGCTTCAAAATATGTTGCTTTGGAAACCCTCTGAAGACCATGTAGGTCCAGGGCATAGCTGTGAGGACTGTGCTGAATAATGCACAAGGCTTCTGAGAGTTGCAGGGATATAAATGTGTGGGTTAGGCTGTTAGCTTGCTGGCTGGTCATCGGCTATGACTTCCCAGTAAAGGTAGAATGTTTCAACTACAAGTGCGAAAGCAAGGAGCTAATATTCCAGTGTGCTACTGAGATTACTTTGGCCATGGGGAGCGCATACCCTCAATTCACCCTGACACATGCATTACCAACATGTACAGAATAAGAACCCAAACATTTCTGAATTACAGTGTCTACTACCCTTAGCACATCCCAGTACTGTGGCAAATGGTGTTCTTCCTTGAAAAGTTGACCTCTTAATAAAGTCAAGGTACTCAAAGCAGAAGACAGTATTCTGGTATGGTGCAATGACGCTGTTCTGAGTCCTGACTTCATTTTAGAGCACAAACAACCAGTACCACATGAGATGGAGGCTGTCTCTGGTCAGGTCCTTAAGCGTTCCCTGGCTTTCTCTCTTTACCTCTTTGCCTTGGCCTCTGTTATGCCTTCTAGTCCCTCAGCCTAGCTCCAGATAGTCTGCACAGATCCCCCACCTCCCTGCACCCTTGTAGAAGTGTTTCCTCCACACTGGAGTGTTTCCTTTCTCAGATTTCTGAGCAGGCCTGGTACTCTGTCTCTAGGTGCCCAGGCATAACCTTACTGTTCAGAAGGTGAAGCAGAAGCAAATGTCTTATGAGCCAGGTAGCCCTGTTTAACCCAATCCCCATCACCTGAAGGGAGTGAAAGCTCAGCATGGCTAAATTTTATGATTTTCCAAGGGAATTTCCACATGAAGTTTACATTTTTTAAAATGTTCCTGAGATTTTATTTTATTTTTATTTTTTATTAATTTTATTGAGAAGCAAATAGCAATGAGGCAGTTTCAAAACCGATTAGTAGGACAGTTTCAATAATTAATACACTGCATACTGTTGTCTTTATAGTTGTTATTCATAGTATAGCATGTAGACATGATATCCTGTCCAAACACTATTAGTACAAATATTTCCTCTCATTGCATTAAGAGAAAGTAGCTGTATATCTATGCTATTTTATATATACAGGATACAAAATGGTCCTTCATTTATATCCCATTTTTTGTGTAGTTTTGTCAGAGAAGGATATTCCATTGCCATTTAAATATTGTAGGTGCGTGAATTCTACAAAATACGTCAATATAGTCCAGTTTTAAATTTTTCAGCCTAAATAAAATGTATGAAGCTGGTCCCATCCTTCATGAGGCTCTCACACTCACAGACCTCTGCTTCTCTTCAGGCACTGATTATGTTCCCTGAATTCCTCCAAAGCCCGAATGACACAAAGTCAGCATTAAAAAGCTCAGGAAAGCCTGGGGAGGTGAAGGCTGAATGACCAAGGCAACAGATGTAAAAATGGGTGCAAGCCTTGGGTTCTATAGTTCGGTAAACTTTATGGTGTCTCCACCTCTGACTCTCCCCTTGCTGGCTATCTCCACAACGTACATGTCCTTGCTCTAGTGATTAACTATTGCTGCTTAGGAGCTGTGGGGATGGAGCTGTACTGAAAGCAAGGCTGGGGAATCCCTTGTCTCCTGTGTGCTAGAAGAGTCCCTGTTCTGAGGACTGCACTGAGGTACAGGTGGCTGGCACCTGTGGTCGGCTCCATTCTCTGCTTCCTTAATGAGGAGATGGCTGTAGGCTGCCAAGCCCGGTGCCAGTCACAGCGCTGCTGCCCCTCTAAGCTTCAATTACATGCACCTGCCCTGGGTTAATCCTGTGCTCCTGGGCCCCGAATCTAGGATGAGCGCTTGACTATCTACCTAGGCAGCCATTGGTATCCAGTCCTATTAATCAATTAAACCTCAGTTAGGGCAGGAATGTCAATCATAACTTACACAGCCTTGTTAGGGCCTGACCTATCAATGGCAAATCAAGATGAGGAAAATGGTTTGTTCAAGGTGATCCTGTTTAAACTAGATCTAGTCTCTACATATCCACTGGCCATTTACAGAGGGAGGAATAGGAGTGGAAAGGCAAAGACTGCACGCAGAGAACAAACGGCTAGGAAGCTTGCCTTAGGGCTCAGGGGAGCTGTTTCAAGGATCTTCTAGGCTTTCGTATCCTCACATTAGCCTCCTTTGGGACTATTTAGCAAGTCCTACAGATGACTGAACACTGGGGAGAGTTCTGCTCAACACGGTGTCCTGTGCAAATGGGCTGGGAGGAGCATCAGTAGGGACTGGGAAGTATCTTGGCCAGAAATAGGTAGAAGACTGAAAAATGCTTGCCCACAAGTGCTCCTGAGCTCCTTTTGGTTCGCAGTATTGGAGAAAATCCATGCTGTATGTGTGAGAATTCTGTCCAGACTACAATAGTTCTGGAAAAGATTTGAAAGAAAGGAGACAATCCACAGGATCAAGATTTTTCTCCTGTGAGCACCAGGCTAGCCCACACCTGTGTTGTCTGTTCTCAGTTCACAGCATGTATTCTTCCAGACTCTCCTGATGGTGGTGTCCAAGTGCTCTCTAACCTCCCCTAGACCGCACCTCTGACAACATCTCTAACCCCCTCCCCGAGTGCCCCAGCCAAGGTAGTGGGGTGTATATGTGTAGTGTGTTTGCTGGTTGTTAGACACATCCAGATTGGAACTGCTGCAATTGTTGTTTTGTTCCCTGTATCCTTACTGACTTTTCAGTATTCCATAGCTCAGTTGCAAAGTTCCCTTTATGGCAAGATCTTTCTTGATGATGTGCAATAAGCTCTAGGGCTCTTGTTCTGTTTCCTACATGACTTTATTCTGGCCCCAGATTCTCATTTAATATTTACTTGTTTGTCTGTCTTTTTCCATGGCAGTAGCACCTGGTTAGCTATGGTAGTTGGGAAACCTGTCATTTATGATAGACGCAACAATCTAATACAGGAAAGAAGATACTTGTTTAATATCATATAGCCAAAGTGACATTAGCAGAGGAAATTGCCAAGGACTCAGAATAAAGGCTCTGGGACTTTACCCTCCTTGGAAGATCAAAGGTTAGCTTGTCACAGTTTGGTGGATTTAGGCAGAATGTAAACGACCTCTAGGTCAGAAACAAAGAACTTACAGCAGTAGCAAGTAGCCCTGGCACCAACTTTGTCTTCAAAAGCTTTGTCAGCCCCAGTTTCCACACGATAATATGATCCAGGTGACAGCCGCACCCTCAGCAGATGTGCCGTAAAAGAGAAAGCCTGAGTTTAGACAGCCAGCTTGATCACGGGAAAGGGAAGTAAGAAAACCTGGTCTTAACTCCAGAGGGGGACATTTATTTTTTTATTTTCCTTGGCAGTTTGCTATTAGTGATCTTTTTAAAGGTTTCAGAACAGAGGAAATCAGACATACAGAAACATGGGAGAAAGAAGACCTTTTTTTTTTTTTTGCCAACCCAGTGGAAGCTCTGTAGGTTGTCTTTTGCAATATAAAATGTAACTTATTTGGTTTTGTACTTAGGAACAACAAAAATAAAAGCAAAATAAAGCAGACTGCAACATAGAGTAGATCACCCTCTGCCTTCTCTCATCAGTAGTGGAACAGGGCAGGCAAGAGGAGCCAGGCTTGGGCCAGGAATGAGCTGGACAAGAAGAGACCCATGCCTGGTGCATGTGTAGAGGGTTGAATAAGGGGCAAAGTTGGGAGTCATGTAGAGAAAAAGTGAAGGAAGAGGGCTTTGGAGAATGAAAGGGTGTGCTGTGTTTGATTAAGGGCTAGTGTCTAAGTTTTCACTTTGTTTCTTTTGAGTTTATGGTTTCAAATTTATGGGCAGTAGGAGGGTGAATCCCTATGGGTCAGGGGATGGTAGTTCTGTTTGCATTTATTTTCTGTTCTTTCAAAGAAAATGGAGGGAGAGCATGACAGACCCATAAACTAAAAGGCATCCTCGAGACACTCTTGGATTACAGGTGAAGTTTTTGATGGTCTTGTATGGAGTAGGTCCAAGGACTTCAGCCTGTAAATATAAGGTAGGGCTCAGCAAAGGGTGAGGTTGGATAAAATGTTTGTCTCTGACAAATCAGCTTTAAGGTATCCATGAACTTTTGAAAGAATCTGACATTTCCTCATCCCTGGAAATCACTGAGGCCAGGACTGAACTTATTGATAAGGGAGAGGAACACAAGGAAAAGACTTGATAATCAGGAGTCTGTATTTCTAGGAGGCATTTGTTGACCTCCCCACCACTACCCAGATTGGCCCTGGGACTTAGGATCCTTCTTTTAGGGGCTGGGCATGTTCTTCCACGTGAGGTTTTGGATAGTGCCTACCAAGGGCCAGTGGCGAAAGTTGAGAGGGACGCAGTGCACCCAAGCAACAGGAGAGAAGCGAGGCAGCTTCTTGTCCCCTGAAGCAGGAAGCTGCATCCAAGGGGAAGCAACGTGCATCCTTATTTTGCTGTGAGCAGTGTAGCGTGCCCAGCAGAGCTACATGTTGTGTCAAACTGCTTTATAATAATCTTTAATAACACACAGCCAGGGCATTTCAAGTAGTGCCAAGTGGGCTCTGAAGTGGAAAAAAGGAGGCTGCTTCTGAGCATGGCAGCTTTGCCACCTTCCTACTCCCAGAGCACCGAGGGAGTGGGAGACAGATGAGCACCTCTAATTGCCTTGCCTTCGGGCCAGATGCTGTTAGTGAGAAATAAGATCTTATATTTGGCATTTGGGCACTGGATGTTGCTATTGGTTGTGCTGCAGGCATGAGTCCAGAGGGCAGTGAGGGTGTGGGCTTGGGGTGGGACGCAGGCAGAGAGAGTTCCTGGCTGTCAGCTGGTCGTGGGGACAGTCCTGAAGCAGGCAGCAGCACAGAGACAGGAAGAAGAGTCTGTTGTGTCTTATTTTTTAGTTTGAAAAATTTTTGAGTTTATAGTGAAAATTTATATTCAAAGAACTTTTTATTTAGGATCATAATATCTACAGTAGATAGGTTTTCAAGGTTAGTGTATCATACCACCTTTTTTTCTTGAAGATGAAGAAACTGAGATCTTGATGGCCAATTTAATAAAAATAACCAAGTTGTACACGGTAATGTCAATCCTTTTGGAGGTTGAAGAAGGAGGATCACAAGTTCCAACACAGCTTGGGAAACGTAGTAATGTAAGACCTTGTCTTAACATAAAAAAAAAAAAAGAAGAAGAAATCCAATAGGCAGCTGTCCTTTTTGTGGAGGAGGGATGGATGGCCCTTGCTCCAAACACTCAGGGGGAGGCAGATGTGTAAATTAACCATCAAGTTACAGAAAATAGGCATCTGCTCAGTTGCTATGGGTGATCCTCTACAGACTAAAGTAACCAACTAGAGAACCTACTACAGCCCCTGCTTTGGGCACTCAGGCTATAGTGGGATATAATACGGAAGCTCCCAGGTATCATAATTGCTCTAAAAGTACAGGGTGATCTGCTTTCTTGATTGCCATGGCATGGTTTTACTTGAGGCTAACCTACAAAGTGTCCTCTCTGGATGAGGCAGAATGATTCCCTTGAGGCCTCAAATGGGCTGGCGAGATAGCTCAGCAGACTAAAGCACCTGCTTAGGCAAGCACGGGGATGGCGGTTCTGTCCACGGCCCCACTGCTGCCCTAGCCCCGCCCCCAGGTTGGGCTGAGCCAGGCAGAGTCCAGGCATGGTGGTGTGTGCCTGTAATCCCAGCACTGGGGAGGCTGAAAGCAAGAGAATCACGAGTCTGAGCTGCGTAGTGAGACCCTGCAACAACCAAATACATTAAAAAAAAAAAGACATGAGACCTCAAATGCAGACCCTCAAGTAGTGTGAATTCAAGGGATATTTTGCAGACAAGGAGGACAGGGGCAGGCAAGAGGAGGGTTTAACCCAGAGATGGCACTCAGAAATGAGGAAGCTGCTCTTCTCCTCTTACTGTGCTCCTGTAGTCACCGCTCTGCGATTTCTCAGCCCTGTTTGTCATCAGCAGCACTGTCCTCATCAAGAGTACCTGATTTCCACCTATTTTAACAAGTGGGAAGATATTCAGCAAGATATTTAATTTTTCAGTGTGAGAAAACACAATACTATTTATTTATCAGTATAATTAGGACAGGAGACACAGTACATCTCAAATGCATATGAGTGTATTATTGTCCAGCATACTGTCTTTCAAAGCCTCTTAAAATGAAGCCATGAAACAGTATTCATGCTCACACGACTATTACAGGATGGAATTTCCCAGGCTGGCAGAGGCGCCCATGTGCTGCCACAGCTGGATCACAGGCACTTTATTCATTAGGCTCTAATAAGAATTTTACCATTTTCCATAAAGGTGCCATTTCAGATCCCACCAACAAATGAACCAAGGCCCCAACAGGTGTGAAATTCTTTATTAGCATATGCATGAGGGAGCAGGATCACACTTCAAATATTTAAGATAAAACTTTTTAATAACAGCATAAAAGTAAAGCAGGTGTTAAATTACTGCCGAATTTGCACTGTCATCTGGGCTCAAATGTTGATGTTTCTGAATAACTATGAAATTATTGCCACAGGGGACTCGGCAACTCGACCTTGCTAAAGTCCAAGGAGGCAGGCTCTGGGGGTTAAGGACAACAGAGAAGTGGGCAGAAAAGATCACTCTGAGGAATGGAAGGTGATGTCAATGCTTCAGTTTTCCATCATCTGGTCATACCGAGAGCAGAGTACAATAAATTCTGCACAGGTCAAGAACGATTTGTATCAAATGTGTTGACTTTGTATGGCATCCATGCCCCCTTCTGGTAAAAGGAACCCTGGGTCCCTCTGTGTGCAGAATAGCTAGGATTGTCAATCAGGTATCTTGCCATCCTCACTGCATTAGATAAGGGACAAAAATGGCCCAGTTGGTTTATCTTTTAGGACTTTGATTCTCCAGGTCTAAAGGCATGATAGAATGGTTACTATTGGTGAGCAAGGATGGATAGAATAGTACTGGTAAGCTTCCAAATAGCTCTTACTGCTTGGGTGGCTGGAGTAGTGTGCTTTATATGTGCATGTTTGTCTGGGTGTCTTTGTTTTGATGAGTTCTCTAACATCTTCTCAATAAATTCTGTGCTTGTTTAGGTTAACCAGAGTTGATTTCTGTTGCTTGCAATTAAAGAGTCTTGACTGATATGAAAATACTAAAAGATGCAGATGTTGTTTATTGAGTAAGAAGAGCTTGACTGATGTTACCTCATTAATGATCACAATGATGTTCTAAAATAGATACTACTATCCTGGCCTTATGCAATGAGATATACAAAGTTACAATCATCCCTAGCCAAATTATTCTTTTAAAATGTGTTTTGTATCGAAGTGAAATGCACTGTATTGATCACAGTTCTCCATATAAACAGAAGCCATAGGATAGATCCTATAAATATGGATATCAATTTGGATATGGATAAACATATGAGACAATTTCTCTTTTAAAAAGAGGCATAAAAGTTTATTAGAGATATTCAGAAGGATCTACTCAAAATAGAGCATGGGCTATCAAAAGAGAGGAACCTTTGCAGTCTGGAACTGGGTATATTTACATGTTTTTTATGGAAATCTGTAGAGTTTTTGAATCAATAGGAAGTTTCATATTGGTTCCCTGAATAAAATGATGGCTTACCCACAGATATAAGGAGAAAGGCATATTTTACAGGTGAAATGTATGACCCTGTGTATCCTTTTGTTTGTTTGTTTTTTAAAGGTAGATGTTCGAAGAGAGACTTCTTGTGGGAGTTTGATCTTGTGATGATAAAAGCTGAGAAGTTCCACAATGTCCCTTTTACAAATTGGAGAGCCAAGAAAAGTATATAACTTACTTTGAGCCTCAGAACCAGGGGAGCTAAAAATATAACTCCTAGTCCAAAGTCAGAAGCTACAGAATTAAGTGGCAGGGGTGCTGATGTAAGTTCTAGAACCTGCAGATTCCCAAACCAGGAGCTCTGAGGTCCAGGGAAAGAGAGAGGTGGATGTTGCAGCTGAAGTCAAGAAAGCACATTCACTCTGTCTCCTTCTGTGCTCTCTATGCATTGGATGTGGCCTGCCCACCTTGGTGAGGGAGACTATTCTTTATTCAGTCCACTGTGTTAAATGCTAATGTCTTCTCAAAACAGCTTCACAGATGCACCCAGAAAGAATATTATACTAATTATCTGGATATTTTTTACCCCAGTTGAATTGACACAAGCCACCCTTATTTGTGGCCTCTAACTGTTCTTGCACAGTTTTTTTTCACCAGAAAGATTATAGCTTTGGCTCTAAGTTCTCAGATGAAGGGCAAGTGCAGCTTAGACATTGTTTTTATTAATAGCAATAGAGTGACCTAACATATTAAGAAGGAGGCATACCTGAGTCCTTTGAGAAGGATGTTTGTCTTCTTTCTGAATCGTTTATTTGTGCAAATCAAGACATATCTAACAGAGAAATTAATTCTCAGTGGGAAAGGTCAGAGAACTGCCTGTTGAGAGTCAAAGACCTGCCTTGAGTGCATGAGAAGAAATAATGGCTAGGGTTGAATGAAATGTAGAAGTAGGTTGTTTTGGGAAGCAAGAATCCATCTCCTGCTAAACAAGTCTGTCCAGCAGCACATCTGTGGTCAAGATGTGCTGAACATTAGTCAAGAGTGGCCTAAGGCCACTTGTGGATGAAACTATTCTAGTTATCTCATGACCAATTTGGGATTTATCCAGGTCACAGCCTGCAAATCTAAGGTCTACCAGAGCCAGGTGCTAACAGAGAGTGATAGTAGTCAGATGTAGTACATAAGGTCAGGGCCATAACAAATCATGTTTAGCCAACTCAAGCAAGTGCCCGCAACCCACTGGTGGAATTTCAAATCCTAGGACAGGTGTGGGTTTACTTATTTGGGAGAAAAGGACTTTTATGGTTGATATTTTGCAAGTTTTATGTATTTGGAAGTATGCATTAATGCATACTTGTTAGGAAAGCCATTCCAACTTCCTTCTATCTTATCATTATAGTGGAAGCCAACAGTTAAGAACTGCACATTTCTTTTAAAAGTCTGAATTTACTCTTAATCTTTGTGTATCAATTATCTTAGTGTAGATTAACCAAAAAGCAAATGAAACCAAGGCTCTATGAGGGTTGGACATGGGGTACTTCATGGAGCATCAGGAGGGCAGATAAGAATATGAATGCATTAGAGCTTTGCTGCTTTGTCAAGTAACTGTCATTCACACAGCGTGCTCAATTTATCCATGAGACAGCTGTGGGTTAGCAGGATCTGTAGGAGGTACTGATCAACCAGGGACACTTCATTTCTCACCAATAATTCGGGCTTCTCAGATGAGCATGGGAAGGTCTACCTCCTGGGACAAGACACATGTTTCCTACAAGGTCAAAGCTGGCCAGATGATTTTGTTTGTGTCTCAGGGCTGGTTTTTGACCTCAAAAGATGACGCCCAGCTTTAACTCCAATGACACCAACAGAGTATTTCATTTTTGTCCAAAGATCCAAATAGTCTTAATTATTTTAGACAGATTATATTAAACAAGAAATTCTGATCTAATAGTTTATCTATGTAAATTGCTCAACAATTACTGCATTTGAATAACATTTGCATTCACACTTAAATTCTTGCCTTGGGCATCGTGGTTCCATGAGTGTGTGGAGAATTTGAGGAAGAGCATTTGGCTTCTCCCCACATATGCTGCGCTACCCGGAGCCCTCACACCCAAGCCCTCCGAGAGAGCAACCAGCCTGAGACATCCAGACTGACCTGCCTGATAACTCCTCCGAGCCCCTGCTCCCCAAGCCCACTGAGTAAGTGAGAACTTTTCCAACTCTCTGGGCACCTGATTTATGTGAGTATGATTTGGTGAGTGTGTGGGAGAGCCTTTGGATTCTCCCTGTGTGCTCGGCACCATCCAGAGCCTCAGGCCTGAAGACATCCTAGCTAGAGACCTGCCTGAGACACCCCAGACAGGTCTGCCTGGCAACTCCCCGAGCTCTTGCCCCAAAGCTCTCCACGGGAGCAAGAACTTGTGTGAATCTCCCGGCACTCAATCCACCTCCGCCTGGACTGATGAGTGTGAGGGAGAGCTCATGCACTCCCTAGTGCTCCCCGGACCAGGGACTGAACAGAGGGGAACCAAAGGCTCACAGTTGTACCAGAAGAGCAGCAGCAAAAAGGAACTAAACACAACAGCTAGATCCAGGCCAGGCATAACTGGATAATCTCATACTTAATAGACTGGCACAAAAGTCTCATTACTCGCTAAGGTTATAACTGCCCCAAAGTTCCACACCAAAGGTCAGAGATCAGTGATCCTTGACAAGGACAAGGAGAAAAATTCAATCTCTGGCCTTGAATCCACTGACTCCATCAATAAGTGCAGAGGACACAAGCTCAGCTAAAATAAAGGAATTAACAGGGATGGAAGCAAAGGAACAACAGCAGAAAGGTATAGAGGAACTCAGACCAGAAATAATGTCTGAAATAAAAAAGAAATATTTGAATACATACCATCTGAAGTAGTGAATCAAATTCAGAAACAAATGAGGGAAACCCAATGCCCACCCAAAACAAGTGCAGAGAACATTATTCCAGCTGAAATGTGTGATTTAACAGGGTCGCAAGGTTGCAAGCAAAGAAACAACAACAGAAAGGTAAAGAGGAACTCAAAGCAGAAATAATTTCCGAAATAAAAAAGAATCTTTGAAATCATAGTATCTGAAGTAGAGAATTAATTCCAGACATATATAGAGGAAACACAATTTGGAAGAAACTCTGCTCTGCATTAAAAAAGTTAATAGCTACCTCTAAAGAAGACATTGATAAAAAAATAGAGGAGATCAGAAATATGATGGATTCCTGGAATGAGCAATATAGAAAAGAAATAGAATGCATGAAGCAGAGTCAAAGAGATATAGAAGAACTAAAAATATCAACCACGAGTCTACAAAACCATTGGAGTGAAAGCGAAGACAGTTTCAGTTCTTGAAGACTGTTGTGCAGATACTGAAAAGGTGATAAAGGATCTCTTAAAAGCAATGAGAATGCAGGAAAAGTAATCCATCACCTGGAAGATGACTTCAAGATGAACGATGTGAGATTAATTGGCATAAATGAGAATGAAGGAGTCAATAGAAATGATATAAAAAGAATATGGGCAGAAGTAATCGCAGAAAACTTCCCAAATATGAGGAAACAGTCCAACATTCAGGTAATCAAAGCATACAGAACACCAAATAACTTCAACCCAACTAAAAACACACTCAGATATAATAGTCAAGATCCCAGAAATCCAAAACAAGAATAATATACCAAAATTTGGTATATTATTTGCTTATTTGGTAAATTTGCTTATCTGTTAGAGATAAGCAAATCACGTACAAAGGAAAACCTATCTAAATTACAGCCGACTTCTCTACACAAACGTTGAAGGCAAGGAGAACACGGAACTAAGTTCTTTAAGTCCTGTATGAAAAAAAATTCCAACCCAGATTATTATACCTTGCAAAACTCTCTTACAAGTTTGGTAGAGAAGTGAAATACTTCCACGACAAAGAACAACTAAAGAATTTCATGATGACAAAGCCGTCTCTACACAGACTACTAAAAGATGTTCTAGAGGAGGACCACAATGATCAGAACTCCACGAATGAGAATGGAAGGAGCCCACTAAACAGGGAAAACAACTAAACATATGATAAAAAAGTAAGCAACAGCAGATAAATATCATGACAATCATAAGTAAACACATTTCAATTATAACCATCAATATAAATGGACTCAATTCACCAATTAAGAGAAATAGACTGGCACAGTGGATTAGGAAACAAAATCCAACAATATGCGGTATACAAGAAACACACTTAACTGAAAAGGACATTCCCAGGCTCAAAGTCAAAGGATGGAAAACAATACTATATACGCTAGCACCTCAGAAAAAAGCAGGAGTAGCAATTCTGTTCTCAGACAGTCTCAACTTCAAACCAAGAGTGATCCATTGACACAAAGAAGGCTACTGTATATTGGTCAGGGGAAAAATTCAAGAGAAAAGGTAACACTCATAAATATCTATGCACCAAACACAGGAACATCCAACTATGAAAGACAAATCTTAATGCACATGAAAAATCTAATATCCGAGACCACAGTCTTAACAGGAGACATTAAGACCCGCCTATCTTGAAAAGATAAGTCAACAAGACAAAAAATTAGCAAGGAAGTAGCAGAACTGAACCAGATCTTACAACAAATTGACCTGGTGGACATATACAGAGTGTTCCATCCAACCACAGTTGAATACACATTTTTATCAGCTGCACATGGCTCATTTTCCAAAATAGACCACATACTAGTCCATAGGTCATACTGAGTGTATGCAAGAAAAGAGAAATTATCTCATGCATACTATCTGACCACAGGGCAATGAAACTGGAAACAAACAGCAAAAGAAACCAGAAAAAAAAATCTAAATTTATGAAAATTAAACAACACCCTACTCAGCAATCAATGGGCCACAGAAGAAATTAAGCAAGAAATTCAACAAAATCTACAATTCATTGATAATTCAAGCACAACTTACTGGAATTTATGGGATACGATGAAAGCAGTTCTCAGAGGGAAAGTCATAGTTATGAACTCACACATTAGGAAAACAGAACAGGAACAAATAAACACCCTAATGTTGCACCTCCCACATGTAGAAAAAGAAGAGCAAACCAAACCCAGAGTGCAAAGACAGGAAGAAATCATAAAGATTAGAGCAGAAAGTAACTCAATTGAGATGAAGAAAAGAGTTCAAAGAATCCACAAATCAAAAAGTTAGTTCTTTGAATTACTAAATAAAGTTGATAAGCCTCTAGCCAACCTCATCAAAAAAAGGAAAAAACAATTCAAATACAAGCAATAAGGAATGAAAATGGTGAAATCATCAGAGACCCAGCAGAAATTTAGAAATTATCAGTAGCTACTTTGAGAATCTTTATACTCACAGAATAGAAGACACAGAAGGAATGGGCAGATTGCTCGAAAGGTACAACTTACCGAATTTCAACCAAGAAAATATAAAAACTCTCAGTAAGCCAATAACAGCCAATGAAATATGAAACATAGTAAAAAGCCTGCCAACCAAGAAAAATCCAGGTCCTGATGGACTCACAGAGGAATTCTACAATAAATTTATAGAAGATATAATCCCTACACTCCTCAAACTCTTCAGTGAAATTGAAAAGGAAGCAATCCTCCGAAAATCATTTCTGGAGGCAAGTATTATACTGATTCCAAAACCAGGGAAAGACACAACCAAGAAAGAGAACTATAGGCCAATCTCCCTCATGAACATAGAGGCAAAAATCCTCAAAAAAATCCTAGCAAACAGAATACAGCAGATCATCCAGAAGATCATACACCATGACCAGGTAGGATTCATCCCAGGGATGCAAGGATGGTTCAATATTTGAAAATCTATAATTGTAATACACTATATTAATAGACTGAAATCTAAAAATCACATGATCATCTCAATTGATGCAGAGAAAGCTTTTGACAAAGTCCAACATTCATTCATGTTCAAAGTCCTACAGAAAATTAGAATAGATTGACTCTACCTTAACGTGATAAAAGCCATCTATGACAACCCCAAAGCTAATATAGTCCTAAATAGGGAAAAAATGAAATCTTTTACTCTTAAATCACACACAAGAGAAGGATGTCCTTTATCGCCCCTCCTATTCAATATAGTTTTGGAATCATTAGCAACAGCCATTAGAAAAGAGGGAGAAATAAAAGGAATAAGAATAGGTAAAGATGAAATTAAATTATCACTATTTGCAGATGACATGATAATTTACTTGGAAGATGCAAAGTATTATACCAAGAAGCTTCTAGAATTGATACAGAAATTCAGTAGCATAGCAGGATACAAAGTCAATACTCAAAAGTCAATAGCATTCCTCTACACAGATAAGCAGACTGAGAGGGAAATTATAGAACCAATACCTTTTACAATAGCACCACAGAAAATGAAATACCTTGGAATTCACATAACCGAGGAAGTCAAAGATCCTTTCATGGAAAATTACAACGCCCTAAGAAAAGAGATTATAGAGGATTTCAGAAAGATATTCCCTGCTCCTGGATTGGAAGAACCAACATTGTGAGGATATCCATACTCCTAAAATTGTTGTACAGATATAATGCAATCCCTATGAAACTGCCACCAACATGCCTCTCAGACATAGCAAGATCATTCCTAAAATTTATTTGGAACCAGAAAAGACCTAGAATAGCAAAGGCAATCTTGGCCAATAAAGACAAGGCAGGAGGCATCACAATTCCTGACTTGAAATTATACTACAAAGCCACTGTGATAAAATCAACATGGTATTGGCAGTGAAATAGATCTGAGGATCAGTGGAATAGTTTAGAAGATGCAGAGCCATCTGCAATCACACTCAGCCACCTGATCTGTGATAAAGAGGTCAAACATGCTTATTGGAACAAAGATAGCCTCTTAAACAAATGGTGCTGGAAAAATTGGCTTTCTATATGCCGAAAACTAAAACTTGACCCAGCTCTATCACCATGCACTAAGCTAAAGTCAAAATGGATTGAAGATCTAAACATTAAAAGAGGAACTCAGTCTCCTGGAAGAGAAAGTAGGAGGAACTCTTGAAGACATAGGGGTAGGTAAAGAGGTTATGAACAAACATATATTCACACAGGAAACACTTGAAAGAATCAACAAGTGGGATCAACTCTTCTTGAGGAGCTTCTGCACGTCAAAAGACATTGTGAACAAAGTATAACAACCACCCACAAATGTTGAAGAAATCCTAACTAATAAGAAATGAAACAAAGCTCTGCTCCCTAGAATATATAAAGAACTGAGATATATTTGGGCCGTCAAATTTAAAGACCCAATTCAGAAATGGGTATCTGAGATGAATACACACTTCTCAGAGAATGAAATTTAAGAAGTGAATAAATACATGAAAAAATGTTCCACATCTCTAGCCATCCATGAGATGCAAATTAAAACAACAATGAGATACCATATCACTCCAGAAAGAATAACTATCATAAAGAAGTCAACAAACAAAAAATGGTGGAGAGGATGTGGGAAAAAGAAAACTTCACTGCTGGTGGGAATGTAGACTGGTACAACCATTGTGTAGGTCAGTGTGGAGACTCCTCAAAAGAGTAGGACTGGAAATCCCATTCAAGCTGGCTATTCCCCTCCTGGGAATTTTCCCAGAGGAACTGAAATCATCATGCCATAGTGATTTATGTGTACCTATGTTTATAGCAGCACAATGTGTGATAGCAAGATCTTGGAAACAACCAAGATGTCCATCACATGAGGAATGGTTGAAAAAGATGTGGTATTTCTATATAATAAGTATTACTCAGCTATAAAGAATGATAGCCTTGAAGTGTTTATATTGAAGTGGATGCCACTTGAATATGTACTCGTAAGTGAAATAAACCAGACACACATGCGCAAATATCATATAGTCTCCCTAGTATAAGAAGTCAAAAGGATAAATACAAATAGAAATGTACCACAAGAACTAAAAATAATTTAGTCAGATAGTTAGGGCAAAGTGAATGGCGTATGCTGCAGGGTACTAATCAGCTTTTCTTCTGGATATTTAATAACCTAAGTTCACAGATCAAAAATTGGAGAAGTAGAAGGGCCACAAGGTCAGCCAACCTTTTGGCCCAAGTGTTTCAAGGTCAGTGAAGACTCAGGACATAGGAGGATCTGTAGTGTAGCATCATGAAACTGAGTTGTGTCCCAAACTTTCTGAACAAGGAGATTATGGAGCCACAGAAAAGATGATCGATGATCTATATTGTTCCTGGGGAGAGTCCCATGGAGAGAAAACTTTCTCTCAGGCTCTCACAGGTGAGCAAACTTGTTAAGCAATGGCCATGACTTGTCCACATGGCTGACAGAGATAAACGATCTACAGAGTGAGGTACAGTATTACAAGATAAACCCTGAGAGGACTTACCTGACCTCATCAGATACAAAAGCTGCCTTTTTTGTTGTAGATCTTGCTTTATCTCTGTCTTAACCATGCAGCAGAAAAGTATAATAATGAGGTATATAATGTGGGGGCATAATAATAAGTTGAACTGTAAATCGCTATAGTCAACCACTTCTTCAGATAACTCACTATTATTGTGAACTGCTAGACTGTTTGATTGTTTCATCATGTTCTGGCACCTATAATGGTTTAATGAAAATGGAGTGCCCATCTTTGACAGTTCTAGACAAAAAAGGGGATACAAAGGAAAAACCATGATGTGTTTGTATAAATAGTACATTTAGGATAAATATGCCATGCTTCTGCATAATTCTATGAGAAGCAAGGTTAGCACTAAGAAAAGGTGGACAAGATATTATGTTGGCTTCTAGTACAATGGACAACCACTAAGAAGATAACAAGGTAGAAAGTATTAATAATTGAAACTGTGCTATAGTTCAGCTTTAAAAAAATAAGTTAAGTATACATCTACATTGTCTTAATTCATTGATTAGAGATGTCTGCTCTAATAGTGTCTGCAAGTAGAATATCACATATGCACCTTGTAGACAAAGAAAAAACATTATGAAAACAATTAGCAATGTATTAATTACTGAATCTGTCCTGTTATTTTGATTTGAAACTGTCTCATTGCTATCTGTTCTTAAATGAAATAAATAAATAAATAAATTTTTGCCTTCATGTGTTTTGTGTTGCTATGATATTATATCATGTACATTTTAATTTATGAAGTAAAGGAAAGTATTTCTAATAGCTCTGGAGGCTAGGAATTCTAAACTCAAGTAGCCTAAATCTGGTAAAGGCCTTCTTGGTATAACATCTCCTGGTAGAATGTGTGTGTGTGTGTGTGTGTGTGTGTGTGTGTACATTCACACATGGTGCAGGGAAAGGACTAAACTCAGCTCTTTATTTGGTCCTCCGTCTTTAATGCTAACCAGACTACTCCCATGAGAATTAACCCACTAATGAGAGCAGACTCCCCTAGAACTAATCACATTCAGCCCTGTTGTGCTGGGGATTAAGTTCTCCACAGGAACTTTGCGAGGCTCATCAAATCGTAGCAATTCCAACTCTCTGAACCGTCTAGGGCAGTGGTGGCAAGCCTCTGGCACAAGGCACAGCAGGCTGCTTGTACCACGGATACCTCCAAAACATTCGCCGCTATGGCCTATACTCTTCTTACTTTCCTTACCACTTCCTCTTTCTTCCGCTTGCACCCTCTTTTGCTGACTGATTGAAGGCAGTGGTTGCTGTGGGCCGTCAGCATGTGACTTCCTATTCCTGACTGACCAGTTACAGGAGAGCAGCACCAAACACCAGAGAGCCTGCCCTTTGAAATGTCCACCAAGTTGCTAAGATGCCAGTGGAAAAATACAAAGAGAAGTGGCACATTCTTTTCCTTATTCCCTCTTTTGGGAATATGGTGGAGGAGATAAGGAGTGGTTCTTGCAGTATTGTCCAAAACAAAACAGCATCATTCAGGGCTAAAATAGGCCAAGGTACACAGGGTACGCAGGGGACTGCATGTTTGTCAGTTAGTGCTGCTAGAGACTGCATGGTTTATGAGCAGCAACCATTTGTTCTTTGAAGTTTTGGAGGCTGGAAGTCAAAAATCAGGGTTCAAGCTTGTTGGATTCTATGAAGACCCTCTTTGGAGTTGCAGACTTTCAAATTCTTGCATCCTTACACGGTAGAAAGACATTGAGAAAGGTTTATGGGGGCCCTATAGCTACTGCACTAATCCTGTCCCTGATATATTATGCTTTCATGGCCTGAATCTGTCACAATATTGCCATCTCCTGATACCATCAAAGCAGTGTTGAAGATTTTAGCATAAGAATTTTGGGGATCAGAAGCACTCAGTTGACTACACAAAGATAAACTGAGAAGATACACTTCATCTGAAAGGGGTATTGAGTGCGGATTTCAAATCTGAATTTTTCTCAAGAGAAAGCATGTGTTGATGTTTCTGTAAAATCTTCTCAGTGTTTTCAATGGCTTGTCAAAAACTCAGCTTTAAAACATCCTATGGTGCCATTGTAGGCTAGATTCAAACTGGAGGCCATGTTTGATATGTGATCTGGGCCAGCCTATCAGGCCCAGATGATTATTTTTACTATTCATGGAATATCCAGCTGAATGCAGCCCTGTCTAAGGTAGAAAAGCTTTTATAAGATACTTTGGAAGTAAACAAGAATCTCACTGTGTTTGTGCTAACCACTGCCTGTGCCAGTATGAGATCTGCTTTACAAGTGGTAACAGAAGCAAATAGCAATGAGTAGGCTCTTTGACTTAGAAAGTCTTTAACTTAGAGGTTTAGGAAGCTTCAGTCTGGATGCTCAGGGCCACTAAGCCTTAGAATACTTGGAGCAATTTTTGAGCTTTAATTTGATATTCTTAGAGTTCAGAAAGGCCCTGGTTTCCCATCACAAGCAAAACAGCTTGAATCACTGTGCAGGCCCTTTTTGTGCCTGGCCTCAGTAGCTGCTCACTATTGTCCCAGAACAGCATTTGCTCTGGGAGCTCCTGGGAGAAAAGGGCAGCTGATTAGCTAGCATGCCCTTTAGGGAGCTGCATGGGACTTTGTCACACTATCGGGCATCTTTTACAGCCCCCTCAGGGGTGAAACTTTCTTGAACTTCTATATAGGTATGGGCAGACCATCATTTTGAGTTCTTAAAGCAGAGCTGCAAATGATAAGGGCTGTAAACTGAGAGGAAAAGCTGGCACACATCTGCCCTGCTAATGGCTGCGACCTAATGCTGCGGAATAGTGTTTATGTAGAGTGCTGGCAATGCAATGGAAAGGCAGGGAGCTTCTCTGTGGAATTCCTGTGGGAGCCCATTGACCCAGGGAAGAGTCAGGGAGGGAGCCATTAAAACAATGGCTCCTGTATCGGATCCAGTGGTCTCCAGTGAACCAAAAGGGAGGCTTGAAAATGAGCTTTTTTTTTCCTAATTACAAAAGCAGGTCAGAGTCAATGTACAGAAAAAAAATTCATAGAATGAGCAAAACAGGGAAAAACGCAAGAATCTTTAAAGTCACTGTTCACAGATCCTCACAGCTAACACTGCAGTGTGTGAGCTCCCAGTGTTTTCAGTGTGACTTTGTGCACACCCTCGCCGCCAGTCCGTGGGGCTGTTTTAACCTCTTAACAGTTTAAAATCCCCTGTTGTGAAACTTTCTTGTACGTATGACTGTGCAGCATTTTATGCTCTACAAAAAAATTGAACTTTTTCCTCTTCAAATATTTGATTACTTTTTCTTTTATCACAAGTATAAGTAACTATGACACGGCTAGTCTTAAACACACCCCTTGCATATTTCTGACCAGTGGCCACCAGCTTCAGTCAATGAGTCTAGAAGAGGACTTGTAGGGCAAGAGGTGTGCAGATCCATTTATGTTGGTCACCGCTCTGAACACACATTCTCAATTATCTTCTCGACTCCCTGGTTTACGGGTCACCTCAGCGCCAGCATCACAGCTGGGTGTGAAACGTTAGACCCCCCGGGCCAACTCCTCATTGAGCATTGTCTCTCAGCCACTTTAGAGTGGACATACTCAAGGAGAAATTCAAAACCCCTTGTCCAACTCCCCTTTCTGCATAACCACCATCTTCCAGCCGCTCTGGAAAATAGCTCATTAGTGTCTTTTTTTCTCCTCACTCACACATCTGAATGGTACATCCAATTCTGAGAATGCTTTTCCCTGAAAGTCTTCAATTATCCTGCATGTTTTTAGTTTGTATGAGATTATGTAGGCTGTCCCTTACTCCCTGGCCACCAGCTTCAGTCAATGAGTCTTTTCAGAGATTCCTAAACACCAAGAGCTCTTGTCAGAGATGAATCAATCTGATAAACACATTCAAGTCAATATGGCAGGACACAGAATGTTCTGTATCCTGGGGCTTCACGGCTTAAAGGAAGATTCAGGCCATGCTTATTCTGGAAAACAGTGAGCCTGATTAGGGCAGTTAGTGTGTGGGAAATTTTTAAACAAGAAATCAGATAAAATCCTTACCTCCCTTCATGAAGGCTGGGTCTGACTCTCATTTGTTTCTTCTCCAAGACAGTACTGTGTTCTGATGACCTAGGTGGGGTCATTAAACCTTCAGGCCATGCTATGGCCCCATGATGACGGAGAACCTCCACAGACCAGGACCTTCTCCTTTTCCAGCTGGAAAAATTCTTGCCACAGATTGGATTCTCTCTCTCTGTGTCACAAGGTCTGGCTCAGATCCTGGGAAAACTGAATGTTCAGGATGTGCTCAAAGAAATTGAGACCATACTCAGTTCAGGCCTACACCTGCGGGGGCTTGGCCAGGATAACAAGTGGGGCCAGAATCCTTGCTTCCAGACTCTCGTAACTGAGGGAATTGCTCACAAAAGGCAATAATGGTGGCTGGCAGAAGAACAGCTGCAGCTTCTGGCATCTGCTGCTTGCACACAGCTACCTGCCATTCCTCCTATTTTTACACACTCTATGAGCACTGTTCAGCCAACAGGCAGGGTTCCAACATATATATTCAGCCATATGCTGCCTGGTGACTCTTTTATAAATGACTTGCTGGCTGGATATGGTGGTACACACAGGTGGCCTCAGGACTATGGGAAACAGACGCATGAGGATCACAAGCTTGAGCTCAGCTTGGGCCATTTAGTGATCTAGCAAGTCCTTGTCTCAAAAATAAAATAAATAAAATGCCAGGGATTGACTCAGTGTATAAGCCCCAAGTTTAATCCTTAGCACCCCCACATCCAAGTGAGGGTACATAAGTCCAGGTATGTATTAAATCTTGGAAACAAACCAAATGTCCATCAACTAAGGAACAGATAAAAAGAGGTGGCATTTTTATATAATGGAGTATTACTTATCTATAAAAAAAGATTAGCAAGAGGCTTTAACAAGTAAATGAAGGCAACTAGAGACGATACTGCTATGTGAAATAAATCAGACCAGCATGTTTTAGCTATCTTTTGTTGCATAACAAACCAGCACAAACTCAGCAATTGAAAGCCTCATATTTGTTATCTATGGGCCAGAGATCTCTAACAACCTTGAAATCAAGGGGTCAACCAGGGCTGGGATCTCATCTAAAGGCCTGACTGGGAAAGACTGTTGGCAGAATCCAGTTCTTTGAGTGCTATTAGCCTGAAGGATTCAGTTTCCAGCTTGCTTACTTTGTGAGAGGCTGCTCTCAATTCCTTTAGATACAAACCTCTTCAGTTGCTTCTTTAAAGTATGTAAGGACTTGCTGACAAGATGAAAGTCCATGTCTGGCAGCCTTATCAGGAAGACTATGCATTGGCTTCACCTTTGCTGTGTTCACTTGGTTAGAAGCAGGTCACAGATCCCACCCAACTACCAAGAAAGTAAATAATACAGAGATACTTGTGTCAGCAGAGAGTGATCACTGTGGGCTAACTTAAAGGCTTCTTGCCATGGTAGGTGACTGGGAGTGATGCTTATGGATTTCAGTTCATTTGGTCTGTCAGCTGAAGTTGAGTGCTCCACCATAGCTCTTGTGGCTTCTTGGACTTTGTCATTGTTCTGTTAACCTGCTTCACCTCCTGGGTGACTCTTGAGCCCTCTGAGGGAAGGTCTGTCTCTCATGCTTTCCCTAGGATAGAGCCTAATGACTCCATGTTGTAAATGCTCTTCACAGGTGAATGAATGGAGAGATGGACTCAAAGCAGAGCTATGGCCACTGCCTGTCTGCATGTCTGACTTATGAAACAGGAGCCAATGATGTGAAGCTGGACTCTGGGCAGTGGTGTGTGCTTCTCAGATGGTTCTGCAAAGTCCATGTCCTCTGAGAAATCTAGCTGTATTAAAGTCAGACTTCTATTGCCTTCTAAGCCACTCTGTCAGGGTTCCCTATCCCAGTGCTGACAGTGTTTTCTATCTTTACTCTCCAGTCTAGAATCAGAGCCAGGGAGCCTCTCTCTTCTTAGCTACTGTTCCAGCTGTAGTATGGATGCAGGATGCCTCAGGTCCCTGGCCCCAGTTAATCCCATCACATAGTTGCCAGGCCAATATTTTGATTTTGTAAGGAAACTTAGAAATTATGCACAGTTCAAACAAAACACACACAAAGTCCTAGCCTGTGGGGAGGTGATGTGTAACTCTTGTGTTCCTGTGTGCTCACGTAATCCTTGTGGTTGGAAGTAATTTTTTTGACACTGGGTCATACACATCTTAATTTGTTTTCCCTAGAGTGCTCGCTGTGGTTCTATTGCATTTTCTTCAATGCCCACACATAACAATACTCAGCAAATTACCACTAAGTTGACATGTTCATTGGACAGGGATGGGGACCTAGTGTAAAACTCCACAGAAAAATGGTCGTTATTCATCTTTCACCCTCTGAAATGCAATCCTGTGGACACCTGATCAAGAGTGAGGGAGGCTCAGTGGTCCTCAGCCTCACCCTGATATGTTGTACGAATGGAAGGAGGTTGGTTTGTGAGTCATCTGAGGAGCAGCACAGGGAGAGCACCACAGGGTTTATTTTTGCTCACATTCACAACCAAATCAAAGTGCATTTGGACGATTCAAAATTCATGATTAGTTAAAAATAGTTCCAGCAGACAAAGCCAGCTCAGAAAGTCCATTAGCAGCTGATCCACATTAATGACCTCCAGGGAGCATGGCTGCCAGCAGCAGGCATTAGAGGTTGCGAGCTGCCAGATGCCATCCCAGCTTAGCCCCTCTGCACCAGCCTGGCTTCAGGAATGTGACCCTGGCACTGACATTACAAAGATTAAACAGCATTTGCTTTTGGCCTAAGTTAGGGAGAGCTCTGTCATAATGTCTGATCTAAGACATGACGTGATCAGTGCATTGGGTGGGGATATTTGTCTTTTATTTATTTTATTTATGTATTTGGTACAGGGTCTCACTATGCAGCTCAGACTTGTAGTGATCCTCCTGTTTTCAGCCTTGCCCACACTGGGATTACAGGCATGCACCACTACACCTGGTCTTGGTGGCCGGCTCAGCATGCCTGAGGGTGGGGTCAGTGTGGCATGTGGTGCCAGGGACTGAGCCCCAGTTCCTGTGCTTGTCTAGGCAGTTGCTTAGTCTGCTGAGCTATCTAACCAGCCTGGCAATTGACTTAGTTTGCTGTTAGCCTTGCATGTGTGTGTGTGTGGGGGGGGTGTATGTTTCCTATATGATTAGAAAACAAAACTCTGGAGTATGGAGCTTGGACTCAGCTAATCAGGGCACCTAGATTAGCATTTCTCACCCAGCTGCAAGGGAACACCAGGTTTTCTATTTTCCATCAGTCATAGGCCAGTACTTTTGTAGAATACAATAAAATTTGAATTACAAGGAAAATGAAATTAAGAAAAGAAGCTGGTCAAAACGCAAGTTCCCAATTTGTTATTATCACATTGAACAGTCATACTCTATTACTTTGTCAATTTGCTATTGAGGTTTCCAAACATGTTCAATTTCAGTTTTTCATCAAGACCACACTCAGGCAGTACCAAAGCAGAAGACTTCCCTGTCTCTTCTGTCTCTTCCTGGCTGTCTTTCCATTGAGCACTGTCTCTCCTCATCCCACCTCTAAGAAGAGTTTCCAAAGAGCATCTTTTCAGGACTAAACTATGAATACTCATCCCCAACAATTTTTTTGGGGGAAGGCTTCTTGTGTCTCACCTGTATGTTCCTGATACACCCTGACTAAAGTTTTTGCCTGCCACCATATACCATTTAGCCTTTATGTATAAAGCTGGCTGTCAGAGAGATCAACTTCTGAGAGCATACACACCTTCCAGTCATATTGCCAGCCCACAGTGTGAAGTTCTTTGTCAGTTTCCAAGCAACTACCAAGGGGTGATGAAAACAGAGCGAATATTTAAACTTCTGAAAAGTTTGTTAGAGTAAAAGGCAGATGGCCATTAATTCCCCATCAGAATAATCCCTCTTGCTCCAAATACATTTATCCCATTATTTTTTCTACTTTCTGAAGAAGTTCTGGAATTCTTCAGGGATGTGTTTACTTGTATTGTCTTGGCCACCTTGATGTACTGGATCAATTCAAGATGTTTACCTTTAATGCTTATTTAGTCTTTGAAGAAGATCTAGAAGGGTCACTATGCCAGATCTGGTGAATAACATGGATGAAGACACCCTGAAGAGCTCTGATGAGCCTGCCTTTCTATTGAATGGTATGACTCCAGCATTCATGATGTTTTTAATCACAGCTTGCAAAGACATTGACAATTCCAGAACTGCTTCAAAAAGTGCCAAGAATGATGAAATAAGTATACTCAAGGTGAAGAGAGGTATTTTGAAGATGATTAATGCAATGTATCCGTTAGTATAATAAAATTTTTAAAAATTTAAACATCTACCATATCTTTGGATCACACCTCTCAAGGGTGAATCCAAAGGCCTTCCCCTGTATCTGAGATTTCCCACACTGCCTGATGCCTCCCTCCTGCCTGCTGCAGCTGTGTCATGCTCCTGGCAGCAAACTGGACTATCTGGCATCCTTGAATGCTGCTTCTCCTGTCCTGTCTCAAAGCCTTTATCCTTCTGCTCTCCTAATCTGTTCTGCTTGCTTCTCCTTATCCTGGGGCTATCCATGTCTCTCCTTGACTTAGGAACATCTCTTTTTGGTTTCAGAACAAGGTCACCTCAGAAAGGCTTCCCAACCTCCACTTCTGTCAGACACTTGCTCCCTTTTCTAGTGCTTGTCACACTGAAGTAGATGTCTTTCTTTGGCACCCTTTCACTGGGTGCTTTTTCCAGTGTGGTAGGTGCTGCCCCAGCTATGGTGCTGGACCTGCCCTCCGGGCAGACTGCAGAATTGGGAGCTGAATGACTGAAAGTGCAGCAGCAAGCACAGGCTGGGAGGGACAGCCCTGGTGGGATAGCACTAAGTGTTTCAAAAGAAGTGGGTTGATTCAGGTTTGAGGGCAGATACCACTTCCAGTGAATGCCACACTCTGGCACAGACATCTAAAGGCAGGGTTAGTTTGGAGGGCAGTGAGGGAGTGCATGAGTGAGATTTCCTCACCTCTTGAGGGAGACAGCTGTGGTCCTCTAGGCTTGGTTTCAAGCAGATGGAGTCTAGGTGCCTTTCACTATCACCTAATCTTCTCCTCTCTCCCTGTCCCTCCCGTTATAGCCAATCCCCCTACCACTTGTACCCAGGTTTTTGTTTCAGGGATGTTATGTTTGTGTCTAGTTGTCCCCTCCAAAACCTCATGCAGTCATTGGGTGGCTCTCTAGAGTTTGTGATTAATTCTTGACCTAAAGCTGGGATTATGAGGGCTGGGGAGATGACTCAGTGGAATAAGAGCTTCTCTGGCAAGCGCAAGGGCCTGAGTTCAATCCCTGGTTCCACCAAAAAAAATTAAAAAAAAGCCAGAGATTATGGTGTGAATGCTATGCCCACCCTGGGGCAGATAATCTGCATTATAATGTGAGGAGAGGAGTGAGCCTTGAATAGCTGCCCTCTGCTATGTGAGCCACTCTGCCTTGGAGCCAGCCAAGTAGGGACTGAATCCTCCACTAATTGAGAGCTTAATAGACCTTTCCTTCCTTAATTCTGGAGGTTGGGTAATTTTGTCTCAGCAATGAGGAAAAAGTGAGACAAGGGATCTAGAACAAATTGAGAGAATACCATGGCCACTTACCTGGTATCAGTCACAGTCTAGTGTCAGAGGTGAAAAATGTGAATAATTTGCAAGTCCTAATTAAGGGTCTGATGTAAATAAATCTGGGCAGAATAAAGAATTACGAAAGGTCAACCAGAGCAAGCCTGATGGACCAACGCATTTATGAGGTTGTAAACACACTCCACAAAGCTTCAGGAGAAGGTAGCTCTTGGAGCTCGGGAAGGGGCAGCTAGTTACTTTTGGGGTCAGGGATAGTTGCCTAGAAATAGAGACTGAGTTGCTCAAGGGGCCTAAGTATTGCAAAGCAGAAAATTCCTGCAGCAGTGTGTGGGAAGTGGCTGCTTTATTCTAATAGTAGACATCTATGTAGCAGGCCTGAGTGCCTGGCCTGGGCTCCGTATTTGCCATTTGTGCCCTTATTAAGGTCCAGCATAACTATCTGGCTTCTCTCAGTTTATAGAACAGGATGTTAAGGCTCATTAAGGCTCAGTAGCTTGCTCAGGATGGAGCCAGTGCAGGATAACAAGGGAGTCAGAAAAAGAGAAGACTGGATTGTACAACACTAGAGAGAGAGAATGCGCCTTTACACTTCCTATACACTAATGTTCTTCATGCCGGGACCTGTGCTTGGGCATTTGTACTTGGAATTTCATCTTAGGCTGACTCTTTCCAGATCACACATTAATATTAATAACATTAAGTTAGTATTTTCCTCCTATGCAAATGTGTTTGTGTCGGCTAAGAAGCAAATAATTTATGTGGCTCTAAAGGAGTCATCCCCTGTGTCAGAGCCTGCAAAGATGCTCATTACCTTGCCCTGTAATACTGTATCAGGTGACCAAGAAGCCCTGGAAATGCATCTTCCATTGCTGCCCTACTGCCCCCTGTCAGAGGACAAAGATGAAAGAGGAAAGGGATGGGCAGAAAGGAGTATGAGGGGACCCAAGGGACAGAGCCAGGCCAGGGGTCCGAGGTATGGCAGCACACAGGAAGGTCCAGTAATCCTCTTTTGGGATTGCAGTGTGGCCCATACTTGTGCTGCTCCTGGAAGTCTCTGTATTTCTAGGACTTTCCAAAATTACCCTTCTGACACTACCCACCAATAGTGTGCTCATAGTGCACTCATTTGTAGTGATAGTTTGTGCTGAGTGCATTCTCCTCCTTCTTACTAGTTGTCCCTGTCACTATTGCTATCTGCTGCTCTGATCCTATGTCTTTGCATCTCTCTATGTCTCTTTCTCAGTCTCTCTCTGTCTCACTGTCTCTGTCTCTCCAGAGATGCTGGCTATTTCCACATTCCATTGCAGTCCTCTACAGGGCTCTACCTGCCCTCCTCTCCTCCTGGGCTCATGACTATTTCCTAGAGCCTAGTAGCACCTCATTTCCTTAGATGTATTCAGGACTCCTGTCTCACTATGGTTTCCTGGAAACACAGTGAGAGCCTGGCATTATGAGATGAGGCTAGGAGGCACGAGAAAGAGAGCATGCCAGGTGGACAAGGAGGAAAGATCTCCCCCAAGTTCTGATGCTGGTCACTACTGAGGTTACCTGGGGCTTGGTCCTGTGATATTCCTCTGGAAGCACTTATTCTAGTGTATATCCAGCTCTGAGAGTGATACCCTGATTATAGGTGCCTCTCAAGGTTGAGAAGTTTCCTGCACTGCTGGGTTTCTCTGGCAGGGCTATAGAAGCATCAAAAACTTGAAGAAAGACATGCAGCAGAAAAATGCAGAAACTCATCAGGTGCCTAAGGTGGGATGTTGGTCCTGTGTAGGAGAGCTGCTCCCACAGATGCAGTGGAAATCTGTCTCAGGACCAAAGACTGGTCACAGAAGCACTCATTACAATTTTGTCTTGCTCGTAAAATGGTACCCCAGATTGTTAGTATGACACTCAAGGGCCCTATGAGTTGGCCTCTGTTGACGTTTGGCCCTTAATAGCTGCTGCTCTGCCCTCAGCCAAAGCAACCTGTCCCCTCCATGCCTGCTGTCTCCTTACCCTTGTTCATCTCACGGCCGTTGCCGCACCACTGCTTTCCCTGGCAAGGCTTACTGTCCCCCTATCTCTCTCCTTCTGCCTCCGTGGAATGCCTCAATGTCTTTCAAGTCCCAGCTGTACCAAGAGATATTTGTAGGATTCTTTAACCCAAGTTCTGCTCTGCCTACTCTACTTCTCCTACAGGTGATTTCTTTCAATGAGCTTCTGCCAGTTTTTCCGACTACTCTCACTTCACTGGCATGATGCTGTGGACCAAAATGCCCAGACACCTCCTTTGTTTCCCAGCAGTTTGCAGTACACTGTGAGACCTAAGCACAGCTAGGGTCTGAGTTAGTTAAGGGAGTATCATTTTACCAACTCTGCAGTGCTCTAGAAGCAGGCAGGGGTGAGCTAGGGAAGGTAACATTTATTATTAATTTTTGCTTTTGTTCTGGGTGTGTAGTGTCCTCTCCCTCCCCATTTCATTTAAATCTCTTGTTTGGTCAGCTTTTCCATAGCTGGGACAGAATACTTGGCATTCACAATTTGAAGGATGAGAAACTTGTTTTGGGTTTATAGTTTCAAGTTTTCAGTCCATGTTTGGCTGACGCCAAGATAGGAACATCGTGGTGGAAGGGTAGGGTGGAGCGTAAGTGCTCACATCGCGCTGGGGGAGGGGCGAGCAACAGGGGGAAATCTGTCCCCCAGAGGCATGCCCTGTGACCCACTGCTCCGCTGGACCTCCAAACAGCAGAGGCAGCTGTGATCACAGAGGATTAGCCTGCCAGGGAGTCTGCTGCGTCCCAGATCCAAGTACCTCTCCCGGAGTCCCTAAATTCGGTCAATTTGACAATTCAGTTTAACTAACACAACTCTCAAATGAAATGATACCTACCTTTCTTTCTTTATTTTTCTGATCAAGTCTTGTTTCTTCAAAGGAACTCAGGGTATATATGTGGAGGCATAGGGAAATGACATTGGAGGGTAAAAGGCGCGAGGAACTAGGCAACTGGGCGGCGACAAGAGGTCCCACCTCTGGGGCGTAGCAGGAGACTTGTGGGAAGTAGGCAGGGTAAGAAGAATTAGAAATTTAACTCAGCAGAGGAATGGAAACTTAAGAATATGGCTGAGACTATTATAAAATGGATGCCAGTCACAGGTTTCCCACAGGTCCCCCTTTATTTTTTTAAATTTTTTTTTAAGGGACCATCATTTCTTAAGGGGACTGTGCCTGTCTTGGGTCAAGATGCTTTCACACGGGACCGAACCAGACCTTACCCATCATTGGAAGGCAGGGCAGCAGATGGCCAAGCTCCTGTCTTAGGTGGTGGTTGGTGACGCGTGTGAGGGTCTAGTTGCCCGTCTCTGGCTATCTAGCCCATCGCACCAAGGTGGGAAAATTATTTTACCTGGAGAGGGTATCATCATCCTTTTCATATTCCACATAATTTTCCCTATGGGCCATCTCGAGCCTATGGTAGTGGACCTGTATGGGTTGCATTTTAATTGCATCAAGTTGTCTCACAAAGGCCATCAGCCTATTAAAAAGACAGGGTCCTAGTGGCAGGAGTACTAAGAACCCAAGCAAAGGTCCTATCAGGGGGAGGAGGTAAGGCAGTGCTCCATTCCAGCACTCCAGAGAAGGTTCTCAAATAACTCTTTCCCCCTTTTTATCAGATCTTCTTGTAGCTTATTTTATCTCAAATGATGCCAGACTTGTTTGAATAAAAGCAACAGCGTTCCTGTAAAGCCAAGCAGATCCCTCTGTGCTCTGCTGTTAAAAGATCTAAAGCTCTCCTATTTTGGAAGACTACCTCCACCAGAGAATCTATCTGATCTTGGACATCTTGAATAGTACCAGACAGTGCTTGTACATGTCCCGCTGGATGGGACAAGTGGATCAAGTCTCGTACATAGTCAATCAATTGGTTGGATAGTTTGGTGTAAGAGTGTACTGCTACTCCTAATCCTGTCATGCCTGTTCCTCCGGCCGCTGTGATTCCTAGTCCTACTAATAAAGGGATGAGCTGGACTACCTAGCTTTCTTTTGTTGTCCAGAATTACTTTTGCTATTCTAGGTCTCTTCTGGTTCCAAATGAATTTTAAGGTTATTTTCTAATAATTCTGTAAAGTATGCTTTGCTGTCTTGGTTGGGGTTTCATCAAATCTGTGTAACAATTTTGGGAGTATGGGCATTTTCACTATATTGATTATTCCTACCCAAAAGCAAGGGATAGCTTTCCATTTTCTAATATCTGCTTTAATCTCCTTTTTCAGAGTACTATAGTTTTCAATGTAGAGGTATTTTACTTCCTTTATTGGACTGATTCCTTAGTATCTCATTTTCTTTCTCTCTTTTTTGTTTTTTGATGCCATTGTGAAAGGTGTGGTTTGTGCAACTTCTCTCTTAGTGAGTTTATTATTTGTAGGTAGAAATGCCATCTCTTTTTCAGTGTTGACTGTATCTAGCTATGTGTCTCAATTTGGTTATTAAATCTACAAATCTGGTAGAGTTCTTGGAGTCATCCATATAGAGTGCCATGCTACCTACAAATAGTGATCATTTAACCTCTTCTTTATTGAATTCATATTTTTCTCTTGTCTAATTGCTCTGGGTAATATTTCCAGAACTAACATGTACAGGTGCAAATTAACTATGAGTAGCGTGATCATTATCTTTACCTAAAATGTACCAACAAAATTAATTAATAAATAAAAGAAATGATACCTCCTTTGCTGCTAAGCCTTGTCTCAGTCATTTTGGGAATGGTGGAGCTTTTGCTGAAAAAATCCCTCGCTTCTCTGACAACCTGCATGCCTGATCAGCTGCCATCATCCTGTCAGTTCAGGCACAGAATTGGCCAGGTGGCCACCAAGAGGAGATGACTGAGACCCAGGGGCCAGAGAGGGCTTGCTTGAGAGTCACCCAAGGGTCATCTGCATTGCCTCAGCAATGGCAAAATCTTCTCTCATTTGGTGCCTGAGAAGCCCCCAGGTGCTGCATCCTGTGGAGTCCTGGGACCTGGAGGCCGCAGGGACACTGAGCCTCATTCCAACGTCATCACTGTCTCCTGGCCAGATGTTTCAAAGAAACACTAGGAATTACTGAGCACATGGGGTGTGCAGGAACCCAAGAGAGACCTGGCAATTTTCTCTTTCCTCCTGCCAGTCATGAATACAAGCTCACTTGGGTTTTCAGAAAGTTTCAATCACTTACATAAGTGCTGGGGCTAATGCAATGGGGGTTCTGAGTTGCAGGTTTTCAAATTGTGAAATTAGGGTTTATGTACACAGTTTAAAACAATAAAAAAATCTGTCACTGAGCTTAGGAAACAGAACATCACTCGGTGTGGCGCTCTCCAGATACTGCCACATTCCCTTTCTTCCCTCCTGCCAGGGTTTGACCTCCAAGGTAATCATGGTCCGCAGAGTTGTGTTTTCCTCTCATTAATTCTCCTTCTAGCTTTATCACATTAATGCACCTCTAAATAAAAAAAAAGTCTATTTGTGAAATTCAAATATTTCTATTATATGTATGTGTTGTATTATGTGTGATTACATAAAATTTTAAAAATATTCATCCACTATAGCAAAGATAAATCTTGCTCAATTATTTCATTGCAGTCTATTCTGTGACATGCATCTATGCATGCCTTTATCAGATTTTTTTTCTTAATGGAATTTTTAAAAGTCACTATTATTTTTATTGGCAATTCATACTGGTGCCAACACTTTTGTATGTGGCTTCAGGGTACACATACACAAATGTCATTCTTAGGATGATGATTTTTTTATGTATTTAGGGTCCACAGGTTCTCACTACACAGATGGGATTCAGAGTGATCCTCCTGTTTCCAGCCTCCTCAGTGCTGGGATTACAGGTGTGCGCCAGCACACCTAGTCTCAATCTCTGTCTCAGGATGCCCCAGAGGTGGAGCCAGATTAACTCTGGCTGCTGTGTTTTGCCTAAGTACGCATTTTAATCTGCTGAGCTATCTGGCTGTCCCAGGATGATGATTTTTAGCATCTATGAGAAAGGTATTTATGACAAATATTTTTCTGTTGTTCTTTTCACTATCTATAAGCACAATGCTTAGAGCCTGATGATAACATAGTTATTCAGAAAATTTCAAGAAATTAATGTAATTCTCAGAGTGTATTATATAAAAGAAATAAAAGTAATTTATAATAAAAGATGATTGTGTCAATATGTAATTTGGGGACTACAGTCAGTTCTGGGGCCAGAATAATAATTCTTATTCCTGCATGTAAAATACAGCCTTCTTTTTCAGTCACAAATGCAGTCTTTTAAGATAACCCCAAAGTACCATGTGCAGGGGTGGGGATGTAGCTCAGTAGAATAATTGCTTGCCTGGCAAGTGCAGGGCCTTGAGTTCAATCCCCGGTACTGCAAAAACAAAAACAAAAACAAAACACAAGTAACGAACTACCATGTGCAAAGTTCTCAAGAGAGATTTGATTTCCTGAAATGTGAGTAATTTCTACTGCATTTTCAAACAATAACAGAAAGCACAACTTCCTTTTAATTTACAAGGTGTTTACATCCTTCAATATGCAATATGCTATCTCGGGAGATAGCTCAGCAGTTTAAGCACCTGCCCAGCAACTGCAAAGACCCAAGTTTGATCCCTGATACCACATGCTGTGTGGGCCTCAGAAGCCAAAACTGGATGTGGTAGCACATGCTTGTAATGCCAATGCTGGCGAGGCTGAGACAGGAGGATCACTATGAGTCCAAGCTGTGTAGCAAGACCCTGTACCACATAAATAAAAATAAAAAAATGCAATATGTTAAAAATATGAAAACAATTAGTTTGAATTGTATAACTTTATTTAGATGTAAAACAAAGCATTAGATTACAGGATCAGATAAGTATTAAAAACATGTTCATTTGCATAAATTACAGGGGTTCCACATGTAATAGTGGGATGCAGCAAGACTAATCTTTGGGACTGTCCCAGAGATTGTCCAAATTTTGGAAGTTTCCTTCCCTCGTTATGGCCTTCACACATTTCCAAAACACTGCAGCAAGCACCCCATTGAGAACCTCTTCTCTGGAGTTTGCAGTTTGGAATGGAATTGCTAGCTTAGAGGGCAAGAGCATTTTTAACTGTTGAGGTAATAACTATTGGTTTTCTGAGAGGATTACATAAATATGCTATCCTAAGATCAGTACATAACAATTCATATTGTACTGCCTTGCCAGAGCTGGGTGTTGCTTTGGGCTCACAGTCATGAGGCGTGGGCATCCGGTCTTACTGGGCCAGAGTTGAGTGGACATTGTGGTCAGCTTGTGCCAGACCCCTCGCTGGTGAACTTTCAGTTCTGGATCAAGAATGCAAAAATGTTTTACCTGCAGGAGTCTCACACAAAGGCTCAGCGGGAACTCAGTTGACTGAGTAGATTCATCACACAGGGGAGAACTTAGTTGAAATCACTAAGGGCAAAGAGGATGTGCCTGCTTTTGAAGGTGTTTATTCTGCCTATTAGAAATTGCAAAATATTGACGTTGAAACTTCTAGTACTACTCATTGCATTCTTGTTAAAAATAGTAGGCGGGTAATCGCTTCTGACAGCGATATGACAACAGATGGCACCTCACAAGGGGACAGTATGAAACAAAATGAAAAAAATCATCCACAGAGACCAGTCTTCCCAGCCTTTTGCAGGATACATATAAAACTGTGCTCACAAGTCCATGACTTCATTTAACAATATGTCAGAGGCCAAAAAGAAATATTTCAAAGCTTTCTCCTCCAAGTGCATTTCAAGCTATTACAAAAGAAGTTAAAAAAAAATAAGGTGGAGAAAGAAAATACAATACTATCAATCAGAAAGAAGCTTGTATTTTAGTAACACTACTTACAATTAAAAAGAGCACAGGGCAAAGATGAATGAAATATAATTTTTCTTATAACACCAGTAGAACAACAGCAGACTTCCCCGTGCCAAAGCATCAAAAAAATGTGAGCCAGACTTCAGAGAAAGTCATATCAAAACATCCATACAGATTTATTTATTTATTTTTTGTCAGAACTGGGGATTGAACTCAGGCCCTTGTGCTAACCAGGGAAGCACTTATTCCCCTGAGCCATCTCCCCAACTCCCCATACTGACTTCAGAAAATACACCTGAGTACAGTGTGGATAGAAGCAAAAACAAGGAAGATTGCTGTGAACCTGCTTACTCACTATCAAGGAGAAAATAAGTATGCCACGGCCTGAAATCAGACACCTGGGCATTCAAGACTTTAAGAAAAATCTGAGGTTGCCATCAAAATTGAAGAAAAATTGAAAATCAAGTACCTGTGTCATTTTATAATCGTGAGTCCTCATCTGATTTGTCAAGTGAAGTAAGGTAAAACCGAAAAGGAAATTAGAAGGAAAGCTAAGTTAAGAAAAATGGAGCAAGAAATAACAAAGGATTGCAAAAAAACAGAAAAGCAGTACAGTGAATGGCACAGTGAACTCTGAATTTGAAACTCAGTAAAGTGAAATGGAGTTTCATTTCAAGCACAAGAAAGCCAGGACTTTTGCTAAAGAAACTCATCAGAGGTGTGCTGTTAGTAATGGGTTATCCATTGAGGCACTGCGATATGCCAAAATGAACAAGCAGGCCTTACAATGTTTACCTGGCTTACACCAGGATAAGGAATGGATGAGAAAGAGTTACAGAAACTTTGTGTTGCCAGGTTGCTAGAACAGTCAAGATGGTGAGGACAACCTGCCAGCTCTGGACAAAAAATCTAGCACGTCCAACAGCTGGACTTTACCTTCCAGTTGGCAAAAACTCTTCAGTGTCATCATGTCAGTTCTGGCATGCCAGGCCCCATAAAGAGCTGGAAACTGTGCTCTTAAGCCCAACATCAAGAAAAACACTGTTTAGCAGAGATTTAGGAGAAAACTCTGGCGTTGGAAAAATCCACTAATGCTATGGAACCTTTAAGATGAAGAAGAGAAGGATTATTACTTTTTATACTCCAATTTCCCATAGAAACGTATGATTTCCAGGACTTTTACAAATAGCAGATGGTACAGGTGTATCTATATTTACAAAAGATTTCTGTATTTTGCTTAAGATGTAGCTTCACATGAAAATGTGGATTCTTAAAAGCCACAAGAATGCAGGAAAAAATAATCCATCACCTGCAAGATGATGTCAGGATGAACAATGTGAGAATAATTGGTATCAACGAGAATGAAGGAGTCAATACAAATGACATAAAAAGAATTTGGGGAGAAGTAATTTCGGAAAACTTCCCAAATATGAGGAAACAATCCAACATTCAGGTCACTGAAGCATGCAGAACACCAAATAACTTCAACCCAAGTAGAAACACATCAAGACATATAATAGTTAAGATCCCAGAAATCCAACACAAAAATAATATACTGAAAGCTGTTAGAGAGAAGAAGCAGCTCACATTCAAAGGAAAACCCATCAGAATTACAACCAACTTCTCTACACAAACAATGAAGGCAAGGAGAGCATGGAGCAGAGTTCTTTAAGTCTTACATGAAAAACAATTCCATCCCAGACTATTATACCCTGCAAAACTCTCTTTCAAGTTTGACGGAGAAGTGAAATACTTCCATGACAAAGAACAACTAAACAATTTCATGATGACAAAGGCATCCCTTCATAGGCTGCTGAAAGACGTTCTAGAGAGAGACCACAATGACCAGAACTCCACGAATGAGAATGGAAGGAACCCACTAAACAGGACAGACAATTAAACACAGGTTACAGAGGAGTAAACAACACCAGGTAAATATCATGACACACATAAGTCAGCACATTTCAATTATAACCATCAATGTAAACAGACTCAATTCTCCAATTAAGAGAAATAGACTGGCACACTGGATTAGGAAACAAAATCCAACAGTATGCTATATACAACAAACACACTTAACTGAAAAGGACATTCCCAGGCTCAAAGTCAAAGGATGGAAAATAATACTACATGTCCCAGCACCTCAGAAATAAGCAAGAGTAGCAATTCTGTTCTCAGACAGTCTCAGCTTCAAACCAAGAATGATAAAATGACACAAAGAAGGCCACTACATACTGGTCAGGGGAAAAATTCAAGAGCAAGAGGTAACAATCATAAAAATCTATGCACCAAACACAGAAGCACCCTACTATGTAAAACTACAATGTAAGAGAAATCCTAACAGACATGAAAAATTTAATGTCTAAGAACAAAATCTTAACAGGAGACCTTAATACACCCTTATCTCAAAAAGATAGGTCAACCAGACAAAAAATTAGCAAGGAAGTAGCAGAACTGAACCAGAGCTTGGAACAAATGGACCTGGTGGACATATACAGAGTGTTCCACCCAACCACAGTTGAATACACATTTTTTTCAGCTGCATATGGGTCATTTTCCAAAATAGACCTCATACTAGTCCAGAGGTCATGCCTAAGTATATGCAAGACAATAGAAATTATCCCATGCATACTATCTGACCACAATGCAATGAAACTGGAACTAAATGACAAAAGAAACCAGAAAAACTCAATAAATTCATGGAAATTAAACAACACCCTACTCAGCAATCAATGGGCCACAGAAGAAATTAAGCAAGATATTCAACAAAATCTACAATTCATTGATAATTCAAGCACAACTTACTGGAATTCATGGGATGAGATGAAAGCAGTTCTTAGAGAGAAAATGAAAGCTATGAACTCACACATTAGGAAAACAGAAAGGGAACAAATTAGCACCCTTATGCTGCACCTCTGACAACCAGAAAAAGAAGAGCAAACAAAACCCAGAGCACAAAGATGGGAAGAAATCATAAAGATTAGAGCAGAAATTAATTCAATTGAGATGAAGAAAACAGTTCAAAGAATCCACAAATCAAAAAATTGGTTCTTTGAAAAACTAAATAAAGTTGATAAGCCTCTAGCCAACCTCATGAAAAAGAGTCAAGAGAAAATTCAAGTACATGCAGTAAGGAATGAAAACTGTGTAATCACCACAGACCCAGTGGAAATTCAGAAGACTATCAATAGCGACGTTAAGAATCTTTATGCTCACAGAATAGAAGACACAGAAGAAATGGACAGATTCCTTGGAAGGTAAAAATTACCAAAACTGAATCAAGAAGATATAACAACTCTCAGTAAGCCAATAACAGCCAACAAAATACGGAACATAAGAAAAAGCCTACCAACAAAGAAAAGTCCACGTCCTGATGGATTCACAGCTGAATTCTACATGAAATTTATAGAAAATATAATCCCCACACTCCAGAAACTCTTCAATGAAATTCAAAAGGAAACAGTCCTCCCAAAATCATTTCTGGAGGTAAGTGCAATACTGATTCCAAAACCAAGGAAAGACACAACCAAAAAGGAGAACTACATGAGGCCAATCTCCCTCATGAACATAGAAGCAAAAATACTCAATAAAATCCTTGCAAATAGAATACAGCAAATCAGCCAGAAGATCATACACCATGACCAGGTAGGATTCATCCCAGGGATTCAAGGATGGTTCAATATTCGAAAATTTATAAATGCAATACACTATATTAGTGGACTGAAATCTAAAAACCACATGATCATCTCAACTGATGCAGAGAAAGCTTTTGAAAGTCCAGAACTCATTCGTGTTCAAGATCCTACAGAAAATTGGAATAGATGGACTCTACCTTAACTTAATAAAAGCCATCTATGATAACCCAAAGGCTCATATAATCCTAAATGGGGAAAAACTGAAATCTTTTACTCTTAAGTCAGATAGAAGACAAGGATGTCCTGTATCACTCCTCATATTCAATATAGTCTTGGAATCATTAGCAACAGCCATTAGAAAAGAGGGAGAAATAGAAGGAATAAGAATAGGTAAAGAAAAAGTTAAATTATCACTATTTGCAGATGACACAATACTTTACTTGGCAGACCCCAAAAATTGCACCAAGAAACTACTAGAACTGATAGGGAAATTCAGTAGCATAGCAGGATACAAAATCAATACTCAAAAGTCAATAGCATTCCTCTACACAGATAACAAGCACACTGAAAGGGAAACAATAGAAATAATACCTTTTACAATAGCACCGCAGAAAATGAAATACCTTGGGATTCACTTAACCAGGGAAGTCAAAGATCTTTTCACAGAAAATTACAACACCCTAAGAAAAGAGATCAGAGAGGATTTCAGAAAATGGAAAGATATTCCATGCTTCTGGACAGGAAGAACCAACATCATGAAGATGGCCATACTCCCAAAATTGCTGTACAGATTTAATGCAATCCCTATCAAACTGCCACCAACATACCTCCCAGGCATAGATAAATCATTCCTAAAATTTATCACAGATTCAGTAATTAATACTTTCTCCCTTGTTATTTTCCTTGTGGTTGTCCATAGTACTAGAAGCCGACATAATATCCTGTCCAACCACCTTTAGTGCAAATCTTGCCTCTCATAGGATTATGTAGAAGCACGGCGTTGTCTATCCCAACTGTACTCTCCATACACACACATCATGATTCTTCCTTTCTATACCCCTTCCTTTGTCTACACCTGTCAAAGATGGCCACTCCATTGTCATTCAACTAATTTAGGTGCTTGAACTCGACAACACAATCCAACACAGTCCAGCATTCCACAACAATCGTAAGTTATCTGAAGAAGTTCTCAACTGTAGCCATTACAGCTCAACTTATTATTATGGCCCCATGGTGTATACTTCATTTTTATACTTTTCTGTGGGATGGTTAAGACCTAGGTAGAGCAAGTCCTATATACCAACACATGTACATTATATTTCTTATGAGGTCAGTGAAGTCCCCTTAGGGTTTATCGTGTAGTCCTGTACCTTATTCTGTAGATCCTTTGTGCGTGTCATCCATGTTCATGTGTTACGGCCAATGCTTGACCAGTTTGCTCTCTGTGAGCGCCTGAGAGAAAGTTTTCTCTCCATGTGACTCTCCCCAGGCACACTATAGAACGTCGATCTTTTTCCTCTGTGGCTCCATAATCTCCTTGTTTAGAAAATTTAGGGCTCAACTGAGTTTCGTGATGTTGCAGTACAGGTTCTCCAATGTCCTGAGTCTTCACTGACCTTGAAAGGCTAGGGCCAAAATATTGGCTGGGTTAACAACCTATTTTCACAGATCAAAATTGGAGAAACATTCTTGAAAAATTTTTTGCTGTCTTTTCTCTTTTCTCTCCTTTGTTGCTTAATCCTTAAGTTTCACTTCTTTCCATTTCACTGAATCTGATATTGCCATCAGGTTTTATGGGTTCTTTTGGGTTCTTATCCTAGGATAGTTACACATATAGGTGTGATTTATTTCACTTATGAATATAGCCTTTAGTTTCTTACACTTACATAGGAAGGCTTTGAGTTTTTCTTTATCACTGAGATACTTCATTGTATAAAATACGTATTTTTCATCCATCCCTCAAGTGATGGACATTTTGGTTGTTTTCAGTACTTGGGCTATCACAGATTTGTGCTGCTATAAACATGGGCACACATATATCACTAGGGTATGTTTTCAGTTCTTTGGGAAAGTACCCAGTAGGGGAATAGCTTGATTATTTTTGTAATCCCCAAATTTTAAAGCCATAGTTTAAATGTTTAAATTACATACAGCTGAAACTATTTGGCATGCTTCTCTCCTGACTGGTTTTCTTGAAACTTGTGATTGGATTATTAAAACTATGTAAATTTAATGTTACTTCAGTATTTTATTAAATAGAACCAGAAAATCAAAAAAAGAGAATTTGGATTGTTGTGTTTATTTATCTGCTATTCAAATTGTCAGATTTTATATTATTGACTGTCTAGTCTGGTAGAAGTAAAACTGTCTTTCCTTGTATTTGCTTAAATTTCCATGTGGTTAAGAACTTTTGATGTGTTTATGCATAATTAATGTTTTATGTGTTCTATGAAAGTAATTTCTTGCCATTTGTCCACATTTTCTTGTTCTATTTTTTTTGTCTGTAGAGTTTCTTTACTTTTACTGTATACTAATCCTTTGTCATGTTGCATAAGGACTTTTCCTTAATTGGAGATTTTGTGTTTTCACTTTTGAATGGTGTCTTCTGATAATCAATCGAAATGTTACTTTTTTTTTATTTTAGGGAAGGACTACAGAGTGTTCAGGTCTCACTACTAGATTGGTCTCATAGTGATTAGCCTGTTTACAGCCTTCCAAGAGCTGGGATTACAGGTGTGTGCCACTATACTCAGTCTTTCACATTTAAAACCATCTGCTTTTCTTTCTTTCTTTCTTTTTTTTTGTACTTTAGGGAAGGGTCTACAGGGTGTTCAGGGTCTCACTGTTAGATGGACTCATAGTGATCCACCTGTTCACAGCCTCCAAAGAGCTGGGATTACAGGTGGGCACCACCATGCCCAGTCTCAATTACTGTCCCAGTGAGCCCCGGGGGTAGGGCCGGCACAGCAGGCCCAGGGATTGAACCCCAAGCCCCTGCACCTGCTTTTAGGAGCTTTAATCCTCTGAGCTATTTGGCCAGCTCTGGAATGTTAATTTTATACATAAATATATAATGAAGTCTTATAACTTTTATTTGAGCATAGATCATCCTTTGGGTTCACTGAACTCATTTATTTGTCTACATTGCTCTGTGTTGGTCAAATGTACCATTCTTGTCCCCTTTAGATATGGACTTTACCACTTTTTTCTCCTTCATGTCAATTTCTGTGGCATCCCTAAAATAGCCATTGGATGGGAGGATCCTATTCATTATTGAGCATGGGTCCAAAGCCCTTAAAAGCAGGATTGCTTATGCTTCTAGATACGCCATCAGCAAACAGTGGTCTCTCTGATGCTAGAGCTCAGAAATAGCCAGCAAGTCTGATGCAAATGCTGAAAGAACTGTGAGGCTTTACAGGCAGAATCTCCACATGGGTGGGTGGGGAAAATAAAAGGGAAAGCAACAGACTTTTTCAATTTGCCCTCCTTCCAGTGAATTAGGCTCACTTTTCATCTTCCATCTTTGCCATGAAGTCACCTTTGAGAGTACTTGGTAGATGGTGAGAAGATCTTTGGAAGCAAAACTCTAGTGCAGCTGGTGTGAGCTTTCTTTTGTCCTGGTGGACAAAACTGTGGAGAGAGTTGACCACTTATCATGGTATTGACCTGCAGGGGGGTACTGCTTCTCATGAGAGCACTCAGTGCTAACTGCTCCCTTCAGAGGTCCTGGAATACTTCACGTGGAAACTTTTCCCAAGCTTACCCAGGCCACCTTGTGTCTGTTTCACATCTGACTCAAGGACTGGTGGTCTCAGAGCTTTCCGCAACAGAATTGAGTGTCAGATCTCTCTTACCCCTTCCTTCTTGGGTGGGTCTAACCATGCCTTTAGTCCAAGGTTGATTGGATAGATTTGTGCTTAATGGCTTTTCCAATCAATACAGAATCTTGAAGCTTAATTTATAAACATTGAATGTGGTGACAAAATGCTGTATTAAGATCCTACTTATCTTTATGGATGAAAAGCTACTGTTGGAGGTAGATTTATGATTGGATTGGGGAGCCCATGAAACAATAAGTAGATAGCTCTCCTATTTCCTGAAGAGGCACTAGTATTGTCCCTGAGGGCGCGTTATGGTTTGAACATGATTTCTTTCCTCCAAAACCTTTGCTGAAATTTAATCCCCATTATGAGATATTAAGAGATTGGAACCAGATGCAACCTTTAAGAAGTGATTAGGGCTCTGCCCTCATGAATGCATTAATCCACTCATACAATTAATGGATTAATGAGCTAATGGTTTATCTTGAAAGTTTGGCAGTTTGGCTGAGCTTTTCCTGCCCTCCTTGCCTCTCTCTACGTGATGCCCTGTGCTGTCTGGGGATTCTGCCAGCAAGGAGGCCATCACCAGGGGCAGCCTTTCAGCTTGGGCTAGAGATTGAGTTAAAATAAACTGCTCTTATTTATAATTTTACCCAGGCTGTGGTATTGTGTCATTAGCCACAGAAAGCAGACTAAAACAGGGCAGGAGGAAGTATTAGAAATTGGAAACAGAGGGGTATTTTTCTTTTTTCTAATATGTTCCAAATTCTCTGCTTTTTCCTTTCTGTACCAATGACAGAGACCAGAAGCTTTTCAGACTCCTAAATGTACCAAGGTCTCTTTAAATGAAAAAAAAAAATTTTTTTTTTTTTTTTGGCGGAACTGGGGATTGAACTCAGGCCCTTGCACTTGCCAGGGAAGTGCTTATTCCACTGAGCCATCTCCCTGGTCCCCATTAAATGAAATTTGAGAGTGAGTTTTTACATCCAAGGCAAATGCCCAGCAAGCCAGTTTTCTAGAGCTGTATCACTCTCAAATGGGCCTTGGTCTGATGGTCAGTGGTTTTCACACTCCTGAGTTTTCCTCTGGGCAGAGGAGAAGACTGCAGTCTTGTTTTCTCAGCCCGGGCTCTAAGAGCAGGCAGGCAGGGACACTGCTGTTTCTGGAGGCCTTAAAGAGCAAGCTAAGAATAACACAATGCTTTACACCTAGATTATAAAACCCAAAGAAGAAAACTGAAAGCCCTTTGGCAAGCTGCTCACCAGAGAAAAGGAGGACGAGAGGCACGCTTTTTTATTGCTTTTCATTTCTAAGGCCTGGGAGACTGTAAAAGAATAAAGCACAAGAGAGTCTTTCTTCCTAGTTAGTATGAAAGGCAGCATCTGGTAGAGGAAATTCTCTCTGATAGGACATGGGTGCAAATGCTTCTTGACAATTCTAATCAAGGAGTGTTCTCGTTAGCATTCGAGATGGCTGGGATGATAAATTATACGAATAATTTTGGTTTTTTGTCAAGCTGTGGATGATATCGTCTCTCAACACATCTGTAGCTGTGCATACTTAATTACTGACTAAAGAGCAGACAGGAGGCCCAGAACCCAGGCACATCCCTTATACCACAGAAGTGACGCTCACATTCACTGGGGTGTGCGAAAGAAACACATGAGCCAGCAAGTTTCTCAGCCACGATCTTCCTGGGACCCTTGTGTAACAGTGGACCTGGACTCTCTCTTCTGACATAGAGGGAGGCTTTGCATGGAGTAGCGTTTGTACAGAGGCTGGGCTTGATCTCTGGAACAGCCACAGTTTCTCTTACTCAATTACTTTGGACCAACTTTACATCCTCCAATGCAGACAATGATACATGAGAGCCATGACATGTTTTGAACATTTAAAATGTGCCAAGCATTATGTAAGTACTTCATACATGTCATTAGTATGGGCAGCTGCATCAACTCTTGGGACAAATGTAGAGACAGCTCTTAGAAAGATAATTTACTGAAAATTCTACAAGTTCTATTAAGAACTTGTATGGGGGATAGGTCATTATTACTTGATAATTTCACATTTCAAAGCTACATAGTGATATTCTGGATCTTATGAGGTCAATCAAACTGAAGTATCCTTTTTTATTTTAACATTATTTGGTCCCCATCTTTGCCTGTCATATTGTTTCTTTTGTTTTTCTCTCTACTTTGCTTCCTGCTTTTCACTGGATGGTATAAACCTTTGCCTAAAAATATGCAAACAGCTCAGAGTAAAATGATACATTCTTGGAGAATAACTTCCTGAAGTTAGTGAAAGGGATGTAGGACAACTGTCCAAATCTCACGTGAGTTCACTGATACATGAGGACCGAGCTGAGTTGTACTTAGTAATAATGCAGAAAATTAACAACAATAATAAAAAAGGATCTCAACAAAGACATAATTTGAAAATGAAAGAATGAAGAGTTGAATAAAGAATTCTTCATGGAAACCCTGCCCCAAGATGATTCTCAGGACAGTTGTCTTTTGTTACAAAATGATGTTAATTGTATAAACAATCAAAGACTGATAAAGCTGACTGACTTGCTAGTCACTACTAACGAAGGGGTCCCTGAAGCGCAAGAAGTGAGAAGGGGAAGGGATCTGGGAGAACTGCAGCATCAGCCATGAGCTGTGCTGAAATAAACTCTTCTCGTGAACACTTCTTCTCTACCTCCTCATTTAATTTCAAGACCTTTATATCCTCAGTACATGGAGGAGCCCATTCGGGATTGCTGAACCAAGTTTGAACCATGGAGAATGGGCCACAGGGCCTTCAGTAAGTGACTTGCATGGGCCAATGCAAGGTAAGAGGAAACAATAACCACCAGCTCAGGAAAAAAAATCCCTATGTGAGTTACACTTCTGTGTTTCCAGTGTTCTAGTAGTCACAGAAGCACTTATTAAGATCAAACCCAAAAGTGGTGGCCCAATCCAAGGCAAAACACTCTGCCCATCTACTCTGATACAGATTTACTGTTACTTTCTATAACATCCTTCAGCTCTGCGTTATTTAAATATTCAGTTAATAGTACAGAAGTAACATTACGAGAAACAAGGGTTTTTCATTGACCATACCATCATTTCATTTCCACCATATGTCATGAGACAATTTTTTGTCAGCCTCATCTATAAAAGATGCAATATCAAAGATGTTGGGAGGTTGGCTAGTTGATTAATGGTCACACAGAAGAGAAAGGATTTGATCCCTGGGCTCTCTAATATCAGCATGTTTAATTAATCTCATGACCTTCTAAATTTCTGACAGACCAAATGCTCATGCAACAGACACCACTGTTTCCTGTATTCGCTCAGTCTATTCCTTGTAGGATATGCATGGTTAGTGTTCTGTATGTTCAGGCAAGTCATTGAGAGTGTGCAGACGGCTGTGTGGACCCACATGCACATGTAACTGCTGTGAAAACTTGTGTTGTGTGTGTCTGGAGCTGTGACCTTACCCCTTGGAGTGTTGATTATTCAGAATCCACATTGCAGAGGAAGCTTTCCCCCAATGCCTGCTAGAGAAAAACATGACCTTATATATCCTTGTGGTTGACATTCCACAGCTATTCATGACTGTATGCTTGCTTTGGCTCTGGATGAGCTTTGGTTAGTAGCAAGACCATCTCTCTCCCCTTCCCTTCCCCTCCCCCTCAACATCCTCCTCCCCTTCCCTTTCTCCCTCTCTGATTCTCTGTCTCTGTCTCTCTCTCTGTGCTGGAAAAAGAACAGAAAAGAAAGCCATAAATGAAGCCCCTAACTTGGTGCAGCTTACTCTGTAGTAATGCTTGAAATCAGCTATATTATAGATGCAATGATACAAAAGCCTTTCTAAGAGATACAAAGTGGAAACTCAAATTGCAGAACTGAATATACAGCCCACGTTCAGTTCTGGTAGAAAATGGTTTAAAGTAAAATTGATTCAAGTACCTAGCCTATGAAGAGTTAGGAAGAAATCCTTAGGGAGTTTGGGGGCCTTCTAGAAGAGAATTTCCTCCTTTACTTCTGTATTTGTGTTCTAGTTTTAGTCTCTGGGTGAATGGTTGGGCCCACATACCACTTTTCTTGCTTCCCTTCTGGGCAGAACTGTGTTTTTCCTGTCTGTCACAGTCACCCATGCAAGCTAGAGTCTGATCTGGCCTCTCAGAAGGGCCGATGCTATTTGTGGTCTGCAGAGGCGATGCAGACCCCAAACTGGGAAGGTTCTGTCTTGTACGTACCGATTAACCTGGGCGGTAACTTTGAGGAACCAGTGGGCAGAAGGGGGCTCACTGTGAGCTGGGGCGTGGGAGTGAGAAATATGGACAGGGTGAGAAATGTACTCAGGAGTAGGTGGGAGAAAGGCTTGGAGTGTATCTGAGCTCAGCTCCTACCTTGGCATCCTCAGATGTCCAGATCATCACAATGAACTTTGTTAATATCACTAAAAAGGCACTAATAGCTTCTGAATAAAAATCCATATGGCCAGGCCTTGAAGAGGGTACAGGAAGACTGAGCAGAAAGCCATTTCTATAGCCTGGTGGGAGGAAACGGCTTGAACTTGGAAGCTGCTGTGAGGGTAAATTGAGAAAGCAGCCTAGAGAGTCGGTTGAAAGCTCAAAGAGCTGAAGGACACAGACCAGAAGGCCAGGGAGCCTCTGGAGGGAGACTGCAGTCAGGTGGATGGGAGGAGAGCCAGAGAGGGTGGCAGGCTTGTGTCTGGAAATGAGGCCCTGAACAGACCCCTTGGTGTATACTATTAGTGCTTGGATGCAGACATGAACTCACACAGAGTTCCAATTTCTGCTGAACATAAAGCCAACTGAACTTAAGTAGCTTGCGGTTACTTGTGGATTAGACATGCATCTGATGAGCTGAGCAGAGGTAGACAGAAGATGTTCCATCTGATAGAGGAAGACAGGATGCACTACTGTGGCAAGGAAGTTGGCAATGGCTTCTGGAGACTTAGGAGATTTATGGGCCAGGAGAAGTGAAGATGTTGGGGAAGAGAGCTTCCAGACAGAGGGGGGCATGAGGGGGGCCATCACGCACTACATTACCAGTGGTTCTTTCCAGAGAACGAGGGGACATATCTGAGGTCAGTCCTTAATGGGAGCTCTGGGTCCTGCTTCAGCTGGAGCTCTCTAGCAGATGCCCTTGGCCCTTGTCTTGGAATTTCTCATTTGCAACCCAAGTTACATTTCAACCCACAGAGTGGCTGAAAGAATCGACCCCTGGGAAGTATTTAGCACTGTGCTTTGTACAGAGAAGGTTCTCAGTCTTTGTCTCTGGTCTCATTGCTATTTTATCGATAACTCTAAAAAAGATTCAGAAAAGAAGTTCTGTATATACAAGTCTTTACATGTCCAAGAAGTTTGCAGAAACTATGAAGTATTAAGCCTGAAAGGCATATGGCAGAGAGAATGCATGGTGCCTTGAATACACAGCTCCTTAGTGTTTTCTCTATTCATATCTGACTGTTCTCAAGGACACAGACGCATCTGGATGCCTCAAGTCAAGTAAAGGGAACATGTGACCGCTTCTGTCCTCTGCGTGTAGACAGGAAGGTTATCAGTTTATTTAATAAGGCTCAAGGAGCTCTCTCAATTCTTGGGCACTATGGGAGGAAGGATGATATAATAGCCCCAAACGTGGCAGTAGGATCAAAGCAGGGCAGAGCTGCAAACTCTGGCACGACTGGAATCTTGCCCATCCTGGTTATCTGATTTTGGACAGCTTTCTTCATCTTTCTGAGCCTCAGCCTTCCTCATATGTAAAGTGGGGTTTTATGTGGATTAAAAATAATAGCCTGCATTTGTAAAGTACTTAGCATATAAAAGCTATTAATGGTTGGAACTGTTATCCATTTATTGCACACATCTATTTCTTATATAAGGAATATATATTTGTAAATTAATGTCAGTGAATTGAACAATCAACGTGACTATCTTTAAGTCTGAGAGATGTTTAATGAACCAGTTCTACACTCCGGTATTTGAAGGAAGAATCAACTTCCTGAGGCTGTTTCTGGCTTGTTCTGAAATAGCCCTGTGACATTTTTGTCAAGAGGTTTTACACATGCATCCAGCCTTTTCTTGACTTCACTTGTAATTGAATATTAATGAACGTGGGTGGGGAAATTCCATGGCCATGTTCCATAGGAGCTTGATGCTAAAGTCTGTTTTTGATGTTAGCAGTCCCTGTTGCTAAGTGCACAGACTGAGGTGCACCAAGAAGAGGAGCGGATCCTCAGGTAGAATGAGGTTCTTCAGCCCCTCTTCACTCTTCATTTTGAGCCATTTCCAGAGTTCAGGATTCTCAAGGGCTGGCCACACTCAGTGGTCTTCTGCATGCAAGGCTGGCCATGAAGGAAGGTTGTATGAACATATGCTTTTCTGAAGAGTTGGATGAAAAGCGGGTCATGCCTTTACATAAGAGCCTCCCAGATGTGGGCCACCTCTACCAGCATAGGTAGGGTTAGGTGTCCTGGCATAGAGGAGTGAAGTATGAAAAGCATTGGAGTTTATTTCTTTATATCTTACGGGTCCCAATATTGAGAACCAGAGAGGAGCAGGAAATTTCTCAAGGTCACAACCTATTCCTGGACGTACTTAGGAACACTGTGCGAGCGGCTCAGGCAGTAATTGGCTCTGCAATTTAATTTTTGCAATTTATGTGAAATGTTGTTTTATTGCCAGTGGGAAATTTTCTCCTGCACTCTTGGATGTGAAGAAGGTCAAATGGCTACAATTTAAAGGAGACTTTGAACTGCATATTCAAAAACTCATAAAGAAGGAAAATGGGCCAAGTAGGGGCCACCAGCAGGTGGGGGTGGCCCAGTCCTGTCCAGGAGACCAGCCCCCTTTTAATGTTGGTGTTCTCACTAGGACAGGATCTAGGTGCAGAGCCCATCATATTATCAGGTATATTTTATATATTCCATACTCAGAAATGCAGAACAGATTCTATATTCTACTGATCTATGGTGCATATTTAGAATATAGTCTGCATTTCACTTGTGCTCTTACATTTCTAGAGAGCCTGAATATCCAGGATTTTACATAATATGTTCAGTTCTCCAGTGCTGACAGCTCAGTGAGCCAAACAATTCATATCAGCAGAAGCCCATCAGCTGCAATGTGCAGTTTGAAGATGCCACAGGCTGGTGAACAGCACTTTACCTGAATAAATTCTGGGAGGCGAATAGGCTCCTAAGTGTCATTTCTGGGGTGCTCACAGCTTCCTCCCATCAATGAGAAGAAGGATGATTGCCTATTCCTTCTATATCACTGTCTTGTGTCATCAGAGACAACACTTTTCCTACTGATTTCAAAAGCACTTTCAGTCCTTGCAGGGAACTCAAAGCTGCAGTGTGAGACTGAAGAAACACCCTTCACTGTTTACACTGGTAAAATATTGTGAACTGATTTCACCTTCAGCCCTCCTTGATCAAGTTCTCTTCCTCTCACTCCCAGGGTTCATTCCTTAGCCTTTCCTGAAGCCTGGGTGCAGTTGTGAGTAGGGTTAAGCATCATTGCAGGAGGAGCAGGGGAGGATATTCAGGGGAACGCATGCTCCTCTTCCTTCAGTCTTGGCGTTGAGTTGTGTCAGGAGTTCCGTATCCTCAGGTGGGTCTTGCTGATTAGTGTCCAAACCTTGAACTTCCTTTTCTTACCTTTTATGTCCCCAGACCCAGTTGGTTGGGCTCAGAGACCCATCTGTGGTTGTGGGAAAGAGTCGTGGCTGCATACCATGCCTGAGGCATGAGCTACCTACTGGTGAGGTCAAGCATGGCATCTAAGCAATTTTGACACATGCACATCAAAACAGAATATTTACTGCACTCCAGAATGTGTCCTTAGGGCTCTCCCCAATCAATCTCTCCACATTTTGCATATACCGTAACTTTATAAAAATGAAATCACACCACATATGTTGATTTGGGCTGGTTCTTTCATTCAGTGTATTTTTGAGGTTCATATTGTATGTGGTTTATTTCTCCTGATTGTGTAGGTAAATATTGTGGTATTCCATCACACTGCATCTATCCACCAAATGATGGATACCTGAAATTTTCAGATTTTGAGTTACTATGAGTCAGGCTTCTATGAGCATTCCTGTGAAAAGCTATTCGTAAGTATATTTTCATTTTTCATATATATATATATATATATATATATCAGTGTATTTACTGAGTCATAAGGTGGTTCTACATTTAATATTTTAGGAAACTGGCAAATATTGGCAACAATGGCACACAGCTATGCTCTGAGTTACTTTGGAGGTCAAGGCATGAGGCCAGCCTATGGAATTAGCAAAAGTCTGTCTCAAAATAAAGATTTAAGGTTCAGGGATATAGCTCAGTGACATGGCACCAGCCAGGCAAGGGCAAGGCCCAGAGCTTGAGTCCCAGTTCAAAAACAAACAAACAGTATAAATGTAGCTCAGCAGTAAGGCACTTTTCTAGCAAAAGAAGAAAAGAAGAAAGAAAGGCTAAGAAATCACTGAGCAATTTTCTAAGTAGTTATACTGGTTTTTATATTCACTAGCAGTATAGAAAGAAGCTGGCTTCCTGTACTTTCTAAAAGTCATTTCATTTTGATCCTTTTAGTGGATTTGTGACAGTATTTCATTGTGCTTTTTGAGCATATACTTTAAAATACATTTTATTTTTAGAGCAGTTTTTAGTTTGCATCAAAGCTAAGCAGAAGGTATAGAAACTTCCCCTCCCCCCATGCCCCACATATGTCCAATCTCCCTTCATATCAACATATGGACAAGAGACATTTTTTTGTACTGTACTGGGAACTGAACCAAGGGCCTTCATATTTAGCTGCATTTCCAGACCCTTTTAAATCTTTTTCTGCTCAGCCACTGATGGACACTAGGTTGCTTCCATATCTCGGCTATTTTGAATACTGCTGCAATGAACATAGGGATGCATATATCTCTCTGACCTGCTTACTTTAATTCTTTTGGATATATATCCGGAAGTGGTGTTGCTAGAGTATGTTAGTTCTCTTGTCAAGTTTTTGGGAATTTTCATGCACTTTTCCATAATCCCTTCCCACCAACGTTGTACAAGGATTTGCTTTCCCCACATGGCCATCAGCAGTAATCTTTTGTCTTAAAAAATGGCCATTCTAACAGGCATGAGGAGATATTTACCACTGTGGTTATAATTTGCATTTCCTTGTTGTTCATCTTTAATATATTTCTTCACATACACGTATGTGTGCTTTGAAAAGTATCTATTCAAATCCTTTGTGCATGTCTTCTTTTCATTTTGATTGTTGCTATTGAATTGTTAGAGGCCTGACATATTTTGAATATTAAACTCTGGTCAAGATGTGTGGCTTCCAAATATTTTCTTCCTTTTCCTAGATCATTTCTTTGTTGATGGTTTCCTTTGCTGCATATGTAGCAGTGTTTCTGTTTCCTATATTTTTAGGAGCTCATACCCGAAAAGCATTGTCCAGAACAATGCCATGGGTTTTGGAACTGTTTTCTTTGGCTGTCTCATTTCACTCTACCACTGACTAATATTCCATTGTCTGGATTAGTCATATTTTACTTCTCCATTCATCTACTGCATGACATACTGCTTTTCTTTCCCTGTATCTTGGCGATTATGATGAAATGCACTATAAACATTTCTGTGATGGGCTTTGTGTGGTTATAAATTTTCAGTTCATTTAGGTAAATGTCAATGTATGAAATTCCTGATAAAAGTATATTTAGTTTTGTAAGAAACTGCCAAAGCCTTCCAAAGTGGTTGTGCCATTTGGTATTCCCATCGGAAGTAAATAAATGCTCCCTCTGCCCCACCACATCAGTGTGCATGATTCGGGTGGATTGCATTTTGTCCTTTCTCTTAGGCATGTGGTGTTATCTCATTGTTGTTTTAATTCATAATTCTTTAAAAAGGTATGATTTTGAGCATCATTTCATGGATATTTCCAATCCATATATTTTAAGACATATCTGTTCCAGATTTTTCCTTGGTATTTGTAATTGGGTTGTTCAGTTTTTATTGTGGAGTTTTAAGAGAGTTCTGTATATTTTGGATCACAGTCCCTTTTTTATAAAATATATTTTAGGACAGGGTCCACAGGGTCTACAGGGTCTCACTACTAGATTGGACTCATAGTGGTCCTTCTGTTACAGCCTCCCAAGGGCTGGGATTACAGTCACATGCCACCACACCTAGTCTTAATCGCCAGGTAAGCATGCCCCTAGGGTGGGGCCGACATGTCAGGCCTGGGGATCAAACTTCCAGCCTCTGAGTCTGCCTAAGTGGATCACAGTCCTTCATCCTATATGTCTTTTGCAACTGTTTCCTCCCAGGATGCAGCTTATCTTCTCATTCTCCTCCTAATGTCTTTCACAGAGTTTTAAATTTTAATGAACTTCAGGTGATCGTTCATTTCTTTCCTACTCTGTCCCTTTGATATTTACCTAAAAAGTAATGACCAAATCCAAGTTTATTGGAGATTTCTTTTGTGTTGTGTTCTTGGAGTTCTACAGTTTTGCCTTTTTCATTTAGGCCGATGAGCCCATAATTGTAGAGTGTAATATCTGTGCCTAGCTTTCTTCTTTCTTTTCTTCTGTGTTTTATTTTTTCTCTCAAGGATGTCCCCCATCTGTACTCCATTGTGTTATCTTTGCTCCTTTTTTAAAGACGTGTTAATTGTGTTTATGTAAGCCCTTTTCTGGGATCTGTTCCATTAATCTACTTATGGAGAACTGACATTTTGGCAATATTGAGTCTTTCTACCTAGGAGTATGGAATATCTTTGCATGTATTTAGTTATTTGATTTCTTTCTTTGACATTTTTTAGTGTTATTCCTACAGATTTTCTACAAGTATTCTTAGATTTATTCCTAAGTATTTCTTTCTGAGGCTGCTAATGCTTTTCCGCTTTTAAAATTTCAGTTCCTCTTCCTCATTTCTGGTACATAAGAAAGCCATTGACTTTGTAAAATTGATTTCTATTCTACAATCTTGACATGTTCTCATTAATTTTAAGAGTATTTTGTGAATTTTTTAAAAGTTTCTTCAAAGATGATCATATCATCTACAAAGATAATTAAATTTCTTCCTTCCATATCTGTACATCCTTTGTTGACACTCCTGATTACCTTTACATTGTTTTTATTTGAAAAATCTATAAATATTACAAAAGAATATCAGTTACAAGGAAGAAACTCTGGAGATCTATCATACAATATGGTGAGTGTAGTTAACAATAAATTGTTTGCTTGGAAATTGCTAAAAGAATATATTCAATGTTTTCTTCACAGATGGTCCAAGTGTATCAAGAAATGATTTATATATGCATATCAAAAGTCACCTTGTACAATATAAGTAGATAAACTATTTGTAAGTTTTTTTACATTGCATATTGTTTTCATGATGGTTTTTTGTTGTACAAGGCACATTCTTGATATTCTACTTACAAACACTATTGGAGCAGATGTCTCTAATCAATGAATTAAGAGAATGTAGCTATATATTTATCTTATTTTTTAAAGCTGAATTATAGTACAGTTTCAATAATTAATACTTTCTATCTTGTTATCTTTCTAGTGGTTGTCCATAGTACAAGAAGCTGGCAGAATATCCTATACAAACATAGAATGGTTCGTTCTTTATATCACCTTTTTTTTTGTTTAGTCCTGTCGAAGATGGGCATTCCATTGTCATTCAATTATTATAGGTACATGAACTCAATGAAACCATCAAAGACAGTCCAGCAGTCCACAATAATAGTGGGTTATCTGAAGAAGTTGTTGATGAGAGCTATTTACAGCTCCACTTATTATTATGGCCTTATATTATAAACATTATTGTTATACTTTTCTGCTGGATGGTTAAGACCAAGATAAAGCAAGACCTATATAACAAAAAATGTAGCTTTTGTATCTGATGAGGTCAGTCAAGTTTCCTCAGG